>JADLZL010001910.1:0-17950 GCA_015844335.1 Chrysopogon serrulatus
GAGGTGTTACACTACTAGCGTAGGGCTATCTGTGTGTATGAGACACATCCAAGCCATCCACGACTGCAGTGGCTATGGCGGTAGACGAGCGGTGGGCCGGCCTCACGAACCTACGGGCCGAGTAAATGGGCCGTCGCCCAGAGTTCCTTCACGGGAAGGGAAGCCCATAGTTAGATCAGCGGCGAGGGATGTGAGCGCGCCTTTTGAGGCGCCCTATCGGGCGTCGGCGTCGTGGCGCCGCCCATGACGGAGAAGTGGTGAGGCCACGTCCAATGCCGATTGACACACGCGCGCATGCGCGCGAGATCCCATAGGGGATGTGGCGGTGGCGTGTGCAGCTGCGGGCTGCCACTTGTGAGGCATGCCGAGTGCGAGCCCCGAGCTTCATGGCCGGGATGCTTCGTGGAGGATGAACCCTGCGGTGTGCGTGTGTTTTTCTGATCCGTGTAGGCTGCGGCCGCTCACTTGGCGCTCGAGGACTCCGTGTGAGCATGTCGAGTAGGAAAAATCCGAGGCGTACGCATTACATCTTTGGAAGGTGAGCGGGCTGGGGTTTAGCCGGGTATAAATCGCAGAGGGCGGTGGCGGCCGCTGCCACTCTCTGTTTCCCCGACCATTGCCTACTGCTCTTGTCAAAAATCGTCGCGGCCGGGAGTTTGTTCGGCGCCCCGAGAGAGGGAGAGAGAGAGGAAGAGATAACCTGCAGTGCAGTCGTCCAATCGACCCGCCTTCTCGATGGTGCTTGGGAGGTGAGAATCATTGAGTACGGAGGACTAGGAGTCGTGCTTTCGATCACGGAGAGGCGCGGCGGCAGCGGAGAAGGGTCTTCTCTGTGCCCCGCTCGGCAGCCCGGGCCGGAGTGAGATCGTGCCGCCGCCCAGACGCACCGGTTCACGATGCGGCTCGGAAGAGATGCGTCGTGAGATTTCACGGTGTTCCACAGCGCGGAGGTTACGGCATGCCGGCGAGGCCGGTTCCTCAGGCGCTCTAAAAGTATTATGGCTGGGCTGCACAACCTCACCCCCAACTTCGATCACGCGAGGCCGGCGGTGTTCGTCGCGTGTGGGGGGTACCTTGAGTCGAGGCCCAGTGGGACCCTCGGCTCTACTTCTTTGAGCCGCCCCTCTTGCTTGAGAGCTCCCAAAGGGGAGTCGGAGAAGGGGAGGAGGCGGCCGTCGGGTCGGGGCTTTACTGCCGTTGCGAGCACTTGCAGAGCATAGCCTACGGCCCGGTGGTTCTATCTCTGACGACCCTGACCACCTCTAGGCCTACAGGAAGTCGTCGGCGATAGAGCCACACCGTCGTGGAAGGAGGCTGATCCGGGAAAAGGTGACCCCCTAAGGAAGGTCTTGTTGCCTTGGCCAGCGTCGACGAGGCCGGGGGGTTGGGCGCGTCGGTGGTATCGCCGGTTTCCTCAAGCGGCGGGTGCTGCCCCCTTCATGTCGCGATACTCTTTATGCGACATGAGGGTCGACCGCCCCGGCAAAACACTAGGATGGCATCAAGGACCTCGTCCGCGAGGGAGATCCTCAGCGGGCGAGCGAGGGCGGCGGCGGCGGACCCGTCTAATGGCCACAAGGTCGTGATAAGGCCGGACAAGGATTACATCTCATGGTAAGGCTCCCTGCGCCGTCGCATTGTTTCCCATGCTCTTTCTCCGGTTTTTGATTCATTTTCGTCTCCAGGGGGGCTTGCCAGGCGTCAGCGTCCAATCCTCCCATCTCCGTGGAGAAAGGAGGCTAAGAGTCCAGCGGAGGCGAGGAAAGAAGGGAGCAGGGCAGGCGGAGCGTCCGCTAGCGGCGGAAGGAGGACCCAATGGCCGGCGCCGCCGGGAGCAGGAGGGCCCTCCCGCAGGAGGAAAACGCCGTCGGACACCACCCGACGGTGGCAACGGCTGACGACGATGACGGTGGCACGATGAAGGGTGGTATGGCGACGACTGAGCAGCCTCTTGGGCTGGATCCCCAGGAGGCGCGCACCCCAAATCTTACAGTGGTGCCTGGCGTGCTTGGCAGTGTGAAGGGACTCCGCCGCAAGGGAGTTCGGCCTCCGGCTTCGAGCCGAGGCCAGTTTTATCCTCGAGGGGGCGGCCCGCCGCGGGGAAGGGGGCTGCCGAGGCCACCCCTGCTCGGCGAAGGGGCGCGGGGTTGGCAGTCGTGACCGGCGGAGGCGCAGCCTCCGAGCCATCACGCCGGTGAGCCCGGCAGCAACAGGCAAATCCACCCCGAGGCACCCCGAGACGGCGGAGAGGGGTCCGGGGCAGGGGTCCGACGCCGATGAAGGGGGCGAAAGGACGCGGCGGGCGCTTCGAGCCCCTGCCCTCGAACCGACTGACGAAGCGGGCATTAAGATCAAAGGTGCGGTTGCGGGGTAAGTGTTGCTCGACCTTAGGACCTGTCTTTTTGGTGATTGTTTTTCTTTCTTCTTTTCCTCACAGGCTCTTCTGCTCGTCTTTGTAGCCAAAAACGCAAGACCGGCCCAGGCCCGGCTCGCTCTCTCCCTGCAAAAAGGCTGAAGCCGGGGGCGGAGGCCATGGCGTCGAGGTCGCGCCACGAGGTGGTGGCGCATCCAACGAAAAAAAAAGAGCGCGGCCAAGAGTGCCGCCCGGCAAGAGCACCCTTGGCGGCGGCGAGGATCTGGCGAGGTGTCCGTCGCGAAGGTCACCGCGGGCGTGGTCATGGAAGAGCAGAGCACCCGCTCCATCCCGCCTCGAGTCGTGGCCAGGCGATGTGGTGGAGATTCCCTTCCTCGAGAGGAGGCCCAGCGGGGGGAAAGAGGCGCTTACAGGGGCGTGACTTCGTCGGCGGCTGGAAGGATTGTTGGCGGGCGCCGTCGTGGCCGAGGCAGCTAAGCGAGCGCCCGTCGCGGGTGAGGGGCCGCTCAACCAAGAGGCCGCCCGCACCGACGAGCTCGCAAAGGGTCCCCGCCGAGGCGAGCTTGGATGGATTTCGAGGATCCCAAGCGGCGGTCTTCGTATTGGACGGCAGCCGCGAAGGGCACCTATGGGAACAAGCGGCGAAATGCCAGGAGTTGTCGAGAGAGGTCCCTTAGGGCGCTTTCGGCGATTCTGTCCACGGAGCTCCTCGGTGCACTGAGGATAAGCCCGCCTCCCGTGGTCTTCTTGTCGTGAGAGCATTTTCGCGGTGACTGAGTGGTTGGGCTTCATCACTGCAGGGATTTGGCCTTGGGTGTCGGCAGGGAAGTCGGAGTTCATCCGGTTGGGGGCCGGTCTCACCGATGAACTTCGTCGTCAGAAGGAGCTTGCCAGCAAGCTGAGCACCGACCTATCGGTCAGGGATGACGAGGTCAAGAGCCTCCGTCTCCTTGTCTCGAACCTGCGGGCCGAGGCTTCGGCGGCGCGTGGGGGAGGCCACTCTTTTCGAAAAATTGTGGCCGGCTGCGTGTCGGACCTCAACTGGTACCGGGCCGAGAGGGAGGAGATGAGGGCCCAAATCGTCCGCTCGGCTGACTCCATCGCGGTCTTGTCTAGGAGGCTGGTGTAGGTGGAAACCGACCACCAGGTTCTCCTTGACGATGCTGCCTTGATGAGGGTCGAACTCCTGCGAGCGGCGGTGTCGAGGCCGAGACCCGCCGTTACCGGTGGGAAGGTAAGCATCATACATGCATGTCGTAACTCATCTTTGCCTTGTCTCTGAGTTTGATTCTCAGACTATCGCAGGCCTGAGGGAAGGTGTCGGGGCTGGGGCGGACTTTGTCGCGTCACGGGCGGCTTACAACTTCGGCGCGAGGCGAGCTTCGATGCCTTGGCCTTGAAGGTCGTGGCCGTCTGCACGGAAGTTGAGGCTGGTGATGCGCTGGGAAGCGATCCGCTGGGACAGCTTCGCCGCGCTGCCCCGGCAGATGGAGCGCGCGTGCTGGACGCCCTCGGATCGGCGTGTCGCACGCTCGCGCTAGCCAGCGTCCCCTCTGAGCTCGATCTCCAGCGGATCTCCGAGGGGTCATCATCTCGGAGGAAAGAGGAGGCCGCGAGGCGAGGTGTTCCGGAGTTGGTTCAGCGAGGTTGAGGGGCCGGGGCCCCCTCAGCCGGGGTCCAGATCTTCGCGCCCGCCATCGTCCCGCTCCTTGATTGAGGCTGACGCCACCGATGCCACGGATGCCACTTGCTCGAGGCGGTGGGGGCGGGACGCCCCTCGATGGGATTCTGCGGCTCGGGCTAGAGTGCCCATCGTGGCTTCATGTTTTGTGATGATGTTTTCATTTATTTTTGTGCCCTTTTTTGACCTCGATCCGCACTTAGGCTAGAGTCTTGCGAGACTATTTCAAATTTAGAGGCCGTTCCTTATTCGAGGGGTGGCGGTAGAGGTGCCGTGGCGCATGGGCGTAGGTGACCTCGCGGCTCTGCCAAACACGGCATTTGGAACAACCCTCTCGCAATGCCCTAAAGTTTTTTCCTTGGCCGAGGGTGGCAAGTAGAGGTACCGTGGCGCACGGGCGTAGGTGACCTCGCGGCTTCAGCCCGACCCTTTCCTCGGGGTGACTTTCTCTGATTGCTCTTTCCTAAGTGTTCGAGACGTTGGAGTGCGAAAGTTTGCGAAAAATGACCAAGGAAAAAAGCGATAAGTGTTTTGGGGTGCCTTTCAAGAGGGGTTCCCCCTTTCTACCCCCGAGGGAGGCTCGGGTTTGATATGTCAAATCCTAGTCTCACTCAACCCTTACGAAAGAAAAAGCGTAATTAAGGTCCTTAGCCCCGAGGGCATCGGATAAGCGTTTCTCTTGTGGGGAAAAATGAGCAAGTGCTTGCCGCTTTCATTTCTCCGAGAAGAATCATGAGGTACAAAAGTATGTACAAGGCTTGAAAATTTTAAGGGTAGAAGCGATGTAGCTGCTGGATATTCCAAGCGTTGTTGAGGATTTGGCCGTCCTCGTCGGCGAGCTTGTAGGTGCCTGGCTTGAGGACTTCGGCGACGATGTAGGGTCCCTCCCATGGCGGCTTGAGCTTGTGGCGGCCTCGGTTGTCCTAGCGAGGCGTAGCACCAAAGTCGCCCTCCTTAAGGTCTCGGATCTGGACCCATCGGTCGTGATAGCGTCGGAGGATTGTTGGTATCACATTTTGAATGCGGAAGGGGCGGCATCCCTTGCTTCCTCGAGCATATCCGCGAATCCTCCGAGCCGTCTGCAGTTTCTTGTTGCTCGTCGTAGGCTTTGAGCCTCGGAGATCTAAACTCCAAGTCGGTGGGGAGGCTAGCCTCGGCGCCGTACACCAGGAAGAAGGGTGTGAACCCTGTGGCCCGGCTGGTCATCGTCCTGAGGCTCCAAAGGACCGAGGGGAGCTCCTCTAGCCACCTTTTGCCGAATTTCTCAAGCTTGTTGAAGATCCAAGGCTTGAGTCCCTACAAAATCATACCATTGGCACGTTCTACCTGTCCATTTGTCTGGGGATGGGTGACAGCAGACCAGACAATGCATATTTGGTGTCTGTCGTAGAAGTCCCGGAACTTCTTCCCCGTGAACTAGGTGCCGTGGTCGGTGATGATGGAGTTTGGGACCCCGAAGCGATGGATGATGTCGGTGAAGAATAGCACTGCCTGCTCGGATCGGATGTTGGTAACGGGGCGCGCCTCAATCCACTTGGAGAACTTGTCGATGGTGACTAGCAAGTGGGTGAAGCCCCCGGGCGCCTTCTTGAGTGGTCCGGCGAGGTCGAGTCCCCATACAGCGAATGGCCAAGTGATGGGGATAGTCTAGGCGCTGGGTCGGCCGGGTGCATCTGGCGGCGTAATACTTGGCAGCCTTCGCAGGTGCGCACCACGTGAGTGGCGTCGGCCGGCAGAGTGGTAGGCCGATTAAAAGCCCCCCCGGGAAGCGGCCCGCGAGGGAGGCGAGGCGGCGTGGTGGCCCGCAGACGCCGGCGTGGATCTTGCGAACTAGCTTCAGCCCTTCCTCGGTGGAGATGCACCGTTGCGGGACCCCTGAGGGGCTTTGCTTGTAGAGCTCATCTCTACCCACGGCGAAGGACTTTGCTCTCCTCGCGATGCATCGGCCCTGGTTGAAGTCTTGGGGAGCACCCCTCGGATGATCCAATCATGGTACGGCTTCCTCCAGTCTTGCTTAGGGTTGGCTTCGGGGCCCTCCTCGTCAAGCTCCATGACCTCGGCGTCGGCTGCCGAGGGGGCCTTGGCCTCGGAGGCTGCTGTAGCCCCCGAGAGGGGGTCGGGCTTGTCGCCTGCCGCCGTGCCTTGGTCCTCGAAGCTGACAGAGGAGCCGCAAGGTCTTTGGTGAAGACGTCCAGGGGGACGGGAGCCCTCCCGGCCGCAATCTTGGCGAGCTCATCGGCAGCCTCATTGTACCTTCAGGCGACGTGGTTGAGCTCGAGGCCATTGAATTTGTCCTCCAGGGCGCGCACGGCCTTGCAGTATGCGTCCATCTTTGGGTCGTGGCAGTTCGAGTCCTTCACGACTTGGTCGATGACGAGTTGCGAGTCCCCTCGGATGTCGAGGCGCTTGACACCGAGCTCGGTGGCAATCTTCAAGCCATTGAGGAGGCCCTCGTACTCTGCCATGTTGTTTGAAGCAGGGAAATGGAGACGGACCACGTACCGCATGTGTACCCCGAGGGGTGAGACGAAGAGGAGGCTGGCGCCGGCGCCGGTCTTCATCAGAGACCCATCAAAGTACATGGTCCAGCACTCTGCCTGGATCCGAGGCGGTGAAAGCTGGGTGTCGGTCCACTCCGCGAGAAAATCTGCCAAGACTTGAGACTTGATGGCCTTCCTTGGTGCGTAGGAGAGTCTCTCCCATAAGCTCGACAGACCACTTGGCGACCCGTCCTGAGACTTCCCGGTTCTGGAGGATCTCCCCCAACGGGAAGGAGGAAACCACCGTCACTGGGTGGGCGTCAAAGTAGTGCCGGAGCTTGCGCCGAGTCAGGACCACAGCGTAGAGTAGCTTCTGGATCTGCAGGTAGTGGATCTTGGTCTCGGACAGCACCTCACTGATGAAGTAAACCGGCCTTTGGATCGGCAGGGCATGGCCTTCTTCCTGTCTTTCAACAACAATGGCCGTGCTAACCACTTGGGTTGTCGCAGCGACGTACAAGAGGAGGGGCTCACCTTCGGCCGGAGGGACCAGTATCAGAGTGCTAGTAAGGGCAGCTTTGAGCTTGTCGAGAGCCTCCTGGGCCCCGACAGTCCAGGAGAAGTGCTCCGATTTCCTCAGGAGGCGGTACAGGGGCAGGCCCTTCTCACCAAGTCATGAGATGAAGCGGCTGAGAGCCGCAAGGTAGCCTATGACCCGTTGCACCCCCTTTAGATCCTTGATTGGCCCCATACTGGTCACCGCGGTCACCTTCTCCGGGTTGGGCTCGATGCCGCACTTGGAGACGATGAAACCCGGGAGAATGCCTCGGGGTACCCCGAAGACGCACTTCTCGGGGTTGAGCTTGACGCTTTTGGCCTTAAGACACCGAAAGGCAATCTGAAGGTCGGCGATGAGGTCGTCGGCTTTCTTGGTCTTGACCACTATGTCGTCTATGTAGGCCTCTACGGTCTCTCGATGTGATCCCCAAAGGCGCCCGAGCATGCTTTGTTGGTACGTGGCCCCGGCGTTTACGAGTCCGAAGGGCATCGTCACGTAGCAATACATGCCAAAAGGAGTGATGAAGGAAGTCGCGAGCTGGTGGGACTCCTTCATCTTGATTTGGTGGTAACCAGAATAGGCATCAAGGAAGGACAAGAGTTCACACCCCGAGGTGGAGTCAACTATCTGATCAATACGTCGTAGAGGAAAGGGGACCTTCGGACATGCTTTATTTAAACTAGTGTAGTCTACACACATCCTCCACTTCCCATTTTTCTTCCAAACCAGTATAGGATTAGACATCCACTCGGGATGGAATACCTCCTTGATGAATCCGGCCGCCAAAAGCTTGTTCACCTCCTCACCGATGGCTCTACACTTCTCCTCGTCGAATCGGCCTTGACGTTGCTTCACCGGCTTGGACTGGCTCGATATCAAGGGAGTACTCGGCGACATCCCTCAGAATGCCTAGCATATCCGAGGGGCTCCACGCGAAGACATCGATGTTCGCGCGGAGCAAGTCGACGAGCACAATTTCCTATTTGGGGTCGTGGGTGGCGCAGATCTTCACCGCCTTGCCGGATGGTGAGGCGGGATCTAGTGGGACCTCCTTCACTCCGTCGAACGACTCAAAAGTGCCGGCGTGGTGCTTGGCGTCAAGGGCCTCGGTGACCGCCATGGCCTCGGCGTGCTCGATTGCCTTGACGTCACAGTTGAACGCGTGCTCGTAGGAGGAGCCGACGGTGATGACGCCGTTGGGGCCTGGCATCTTGAGGAGGAGGTAGGTGTAGTTAGGGATGGCCATGAACCCGGCAGACGGGACGTCCGAGGATACCATGATAGGTTCCTCGGAAGTCGACCACATCAAAGGTGATGACCTCCTTGCGGAAGTTCGATGGCGTCCCGAAGAGACCGGAAGGTCGATCTGCCCGAGGGGCCAGGCACGCTTGCCTGGCACTATGCCCTGAAAAGGAGAGCTGCTGGGCCAGAGCTGCGGGCGCTCAATCCCCAACAGGCTGAGGGTCTCGGAGTAGAGGATGTTGAGGGCGCTGCCACCGTCCATCAACACCTTGGTGAGCCGCACGTTGCCGATGATGGGGTCGACCACGAGCGGGCACCGTCCTAGGTTCGGCACGTGGAGTGGGTGGTCGTCGATGTTGAAGGTGATGGCGTCTGCAGACCACGGCAGGTACTACGGAGTGGCGAGGCGCACCGAGAAGACCTCACGACGCTCGCACTTGATCTGACGCGAAGTGAGGTTCGCCGGCAGCCCCCTGATGACCATGAAGACGTCGTGGATCTCGGGGAATCCCTCGCCTTTGTCCTCTTCCTCCTTCTTTCTCTTGTCCTCGGGCGAGGGAAGCTTCTAGTAGAAACAGCAGGCCAAGTCACACTCCTCCATGGTGTGCTTGACGGGGAACTTGTGGAAAGGACAGGGCTTCTTGAGCTTGTCGTCGAACGCCCCGGGCCCCGGGGGGCCTCAGGGGCCCTTGCGGTCGGCCGCGGCGACAATGTCGTCTTCGGAGTCTGCCTCCTTCTTGCCCTTCTTCCCCTTGCGCTTGTTCCTCTTGTTCTTCTTGGGGTTGCGGGATGCATCCCCCTCGGCGTGGCCTTCCTTCCGCTTCCCCTTGTTGTTGCCATTGCGAAAAATCGCTCCCCCGCCTCCTCGCCGGGAGGCTTGCCGCCACCTCGAACGGCTCGTTGGCGGTGGTTGGCATCTTCCGGCCTAGCTCATGGACGAGCTCCTTGCAGGTTGTGCCATCAAGGAATACACCGATGATGGCGGTGCCGGCCACGTTGGCGGCTTCGGTGCAGAAGCGCCGAGGATGAAATCCCTTGGCGTCTCGTCGGGCTTGGCGGCGGCTGCGGAGGTCCCATGAGTTCCCCAGGGCGCACGTATGTGCCCCTCGGAAGTTCCCCATGAAAACCTTGACTAGATCGGACCAGTCGCGGATCGTGTGGGCGGGAAGATGCTCCAGCCAAGCTCGCGCCGAGTCACCCAGGTGAAGCGGAAGGTTGCGGATGATGAGCCTGTCGTCGTCCGCGCCGCCTAGCTAGCACGCTAGGCGGTAGTTGTTGAGCCACACCTCAGGGTTCGTTTCTCTCGAGTACTTGGTGAGGTTGGCCGGCTGGTGGAACCGAAAAGGGAACCGTGCGTTGCGGATCTCCCGGCTGAAGGCACGGAGCCCTGTGGACGGCAGATCGCAACGTAGTCCTCATCGCTGCCGTGCCGGCCGCGCCCGCACGGCCGGGCGGTCGCGCCCCGTTGCTCGTCGCTGGGGCGTTGTTGATGACGCGGCGCGGCGCCGCCGCCGAGGCTGCCGCGTTGTCCTGAATAAGCGGGCAAACTGGCCTTCGTGACGGATCCCGATGGACCGAGGAGGTCAGGGCGAGGGGTGCCTCGTCCTACTCGTCCCTCTGTGCCCGACTCCGGGAGGCCGAGCTCTCGGCCTGCTAGACAGCAGCGGTCTCGATGTAGCCCCGCATCTCATCTAGAATCCATTGCCTCTCCGGGGTGGATGGCTCCGGCATCACCCAGAGGAGAAGGGCCACAGCTGCGACGTTCTGGCTTGCGCGCTGGAAGATGGGGGATGTTCCCCCTCGTCGTTGACGATCCTCTGGTTGACGTTACGGGCGCGCTGTCGCGCAGCGGGGCTCGGGTTGCGCACCGCGCGGTGCTCGCGCTCGAACGCGTCTATCTTTTGCCGTAGCAGAAGACGGTCGCGCTCGAGCTTTTCCCCGAGCTCTCGGATTTGCTCGATTGTGGGGCGCCGTGGCCCCTGAGGGGTAGCCACTGGATCGCTGGTTCTCGGGGAACCCATGCGCGTCGGAGTCTGCTGCTCCTGGCCCATGGGCCGGGACGTGCTGGGGTCCTGAGGCATTGCGCCTACCGAAGCCGGCCTTGCGGTGTACCTGGGGTCGCAGTCCTGGTCGCCGTCGTCGTCTCTGTTGCCGTCGTCACCGATCTCCACGTGAAAGCACTCACGGGTCGGGTCGTACATGTCGTCCGACAAGTCTGAGTTAGGGTACCCAAAGGCGAATGCATGCACCGGCATTAGCCCACGGGGCTCCATGGCCTCCAGGTAGCGCTGTATCACGTGGACGTTGCGGGACCCAAAATAGTCTACTCCCGCCCAGCTGGTCCGGTACCCCTCAAAGTTGGGGTAGGACGCGGCTGGAGCGGACGTGTCCAGGCCCTGGATGAAGCACGGCTGGTGGCCAGGGAGCTCATCATAACCCCCAAGTTGGTGGAGGTTGACGATGTGGCGGCGGCGTTGGGGAGGCCGAACGGGAGAGGCGGCGTGGCTGGTCGTGAGGCATTAGGGCAGCCTCCGTCGCCCAGATGCAGCGCGGCTAGGTCCTCCCCCCGAGACCCCGGTGCGACGTGCTCGCCGAAGCGTGGCGTGCATCGCACGTCGCGGGCGCCGCGCGGGCCCGTGACGGGGCCGAGGGAGCCTCGTCGGGAGTCTCCAGGGCCCTGGGTGGAAGGAGCTCCATGTCGTACTGGGTGCCCAGAGACACGAACTCGAGATCCCCGAACCGGATCACGGTACCCAGCTCTAGCGGCTGTGCTGGAGGAAAGTTGGAGCCGGAAACGTCCTGAGACGCCTCGTCGCAGTTGTTGGCCATTCTGGAGTTTTGGCGGAAAGAGAAGCAAAAACACGCACAGTCCCCCTACCTGGCGTGCCAACTGTCGGTGCTAGAACTGGCGGTCCTAGCACCAACGAGTAAATTTGTGGTGCGTGCTCCCAACTCCGGAAGGTGTGCAAGATGGACACAAGGGTTTATACTGGTTCAAGCAAGAGAAGGCCCTACGTCCAGTGGGGGGAGGAAGACTTGTATTATCTTGCACCGAAGTGCTTGTAGATAGGGGTGTACAAGCGGTTGAGAGGGAGATGGTCCCAAGTCTCGTGAGTGATTGAGGCGAGTGCCAATATCGTGCTTGTGTGAGCCCCCTGATAAGGGGCCCGGTCCTCCCTTTTATAGCCGCAAAGGGAGGATAGGGTTTACAAAGGGTGCCTGTGTACGTGAAAAAGGCTGTGAGCGCCTCTCTTCCCTGATCTGAGGCCTCGGAGCCCACCGCCTTCCTTGTGCCGAGGTCCCGGAGTGGGCGCCGGCACTGTAGAGCATGGTCGCAGTCGTGAGGAGTCGCATCCCCTAATCCTGACGACGGAGAGGACGGCTGTCCCTGTGGAGGTCGATGGAGACGTTGTGGGAGACGTGTCCAAGCCCTGTAGCGTGCTGTAGCTTTGACTCGCCTTGGTTCTGAGGCTCGGAGGGCCTCAGCGCCTGCTGCGTACGCGGTGTGGTTGGCACAGGAGAAGACGGTCATCGGGGCTGTCGCCGCCCATCCCGGGCTCAGAAAACCCGGGAGGGACTGTTGTTTGACCGGCGTCCCGCCTGACCGGACTCCCGTACGGAGGATGACGCTGGATGACGGCCTTGGCGTGGTAGTCGACGCCCCGAGGCTTCGGCGACTTGACCTGGCAGAGAAGTTAGGCGACATAGTCCCTCACAGTGGCAGGCACGGCCACCGCTGTGAGGATAACGTGATCCTGAGCGCGGGCGAGAGTAGTGACTGGACGGCTCCCATCCCTTGCTAAGGGGCAGTGTCACCCTGACAAGCACTGTAGAGAGGTGGGCGGTGGATATACGTCAAGTCGGAGGACTGGTTTGACCAGGAAGTGCGGCGCGCCCCGTCCGAGGCCTAGATGCAGGGACTCAGGCGGGATGGAGAGCGGAGGCTCGTCCGTGGCCACGGCGTGAGGGCTCGGGCAAGACGGAGATGTGTGCGCTCGTCTGAGGCCTCAGCTGGGAGGGCTCGGCCGAGGTGGAAAGCGGGAGCTCGTTCGAGGCCTCGGCGGGGTGGCCTCGGTCGAGACGGAAAGTTAGCACCCGTCCGAGGCCTCGGCGGAGAGGCTCGAACGAAACGGAGAGCAGTGTGTTGGGCCTTGGTGGGCCGTGCTTTGTCGCGTGGCCTGGTTTTGCGTCTGTTGGGCTTGATTTATGCGATCTGTTTGGGGGGCCCTAATTTTGGTACCCGACACCACATGATGATTCTACTAATATGTGTGATGAAGAGAAGTTGCATGATAGCACTTTTGTTATTCCTATGCCACCACTTGTGAAAGAAATTGATTCTTATGTTTTGGAACAAAGTACTGTTGCTGCAAGTAAATATTTTCTTCCCAATACCACTAAAAAGGATGAGCTAAAATTATTATCTTCTTTAAATACTTTGGGTTATATTGAGTTTGATACTCTATGTACTCTTAATGTTTGGAAGAGAAATTTAAATATGCTGAATTGCCATGGTTATCTAGATGTATATATCACTTTGTTGGCAAATATAATTGCAAAGGAGAGTATATGGTGCATCATGTCTATATTTGTTTAAATCTGAAATCTCCTTTTACTATACAAAAATATGATCAACTAGAGGGCTGCAATAGCTACAATTTTATCATGACAAGTGCTTCTAGTTTTGTTACAAAGAAACAAGTTAAATTTCAAGAAAGGGAGCTATGTTGGCTACTACCTACAATCTGTCCTGCACCTAACCTCAAACCGAGGACGGTTTGTTGTCAAGAAGGGGAGGATGATGAGGACATGACACATTCAGATACAACTATTGATTATAAGGTGAGCTTGTTTAGTGATTTTTGGTGCAACTCACTTGGTTCCACATGTACATGTTCCTATTTGCTTGTAGGTACAAATATTTCTCAAAGTGCAGGGCAATCAAGATTCATCGGTGACCCGATAGTACCTCGTTGGGAAGGCCGTAACTCAACCATCCGGGGTGCGATTGAGGTCAATGAGTACTTGATAGAAATCTTATTTGATAAGCTTTCAAATAAATTAGGTCCCATCTCAATATCACATTGGCAAGGCCTCCAAATCATCAAGACATTTTATCGCTGTTGCTGTCAGGAGCTGCATCATTGTCATGGGCTTGATATTCACACTTGGGACCCTGGCCCAAGTTGGAGCACGTTCCGAGAAGATAGAGAACACACCAAGGAAGCCCTTGGACATCCTTCTCCTTGGCCACCACCTTAGGGGGCCAGCAAGGGCGTCCAAGCCAAGCCAGAGGCCCAGTCCAACTCGAGTTCGCGTCAGTCTCGGCCTTCAGGACCAGCAAGTGATAAATCAGACGCCCAGGACACATCCGAACTCTGTTTTTAGTGATCCACATATGGATGGAAAGATAATTTTATAGGCTAACTAATGGCTTTAGTTTGAGGTCCAAATTCTATCAGAGTCAATGGAAATCATCGAAATAATTGAGTGTCCAGAATCTGTTTCGGCGTTGCATTGCTATCTTTTGGGCCGTCGGGCCATGTAACGTATAGGCCCATGAGGAGGACGTGAATGAGGGTGCTTGCATGTCCCTTAGACCATATAATCAGTAGCCACCACCTACGTTAGGGTTTGGGTTTTGCTTTAGAGATCAATCTGTCATCGAACAGTCGCCGTTATCAGTTTGTGAAACCCCACGTTGAGATCTTAATCATATATCTGCAATTGTCACTTCACTTGAGTTGCGTATTATCTTGTTCTTGCTTGTGTTCTTCAATTCGCAGCAGGGATTAGCCTTCTTGGCAAGGTCAATTGGATTGTGATACGGTTGATAACCAGAGGAGACGTGGTGCTAAGGTTGCAGGGTTGGTCTTTGTGATCCGAAGCGGATCGTGTGTCGCTCTCTCCGACCAAATCGATAGTTATCTTGAACCCGACGAAGTTCGGGGAATCACGTACCCATCAGCATCCTCTTGGGGTGCCCTTTCTCGTGATGGTTACGTACTCCAGTTACTTTCCGATGACGGTTGTTTAAAGATTCGGATCGATTCGGTTAAAATATAAGCATATTTAAGGTAATTGGATAAACTCCAACTCCTCAACTACTTCTGGGTGTCTAGTAGGTTCTAGAAAAATCTTAAAGCAATGACCATTTACCTTGAATAACGTACTTTCATGTGATTGAAGAGTTACCGCTCCATGTGATGATGCGTTAACCACCGTAAACGGTGCTTCCTATTTACTCCGCAGCTTTCCAAGCCCGAAAATTTAACCCTAGAATCAATAAGTAATACCTTATCTCTGGGCAATTGCATTTTCCTTTTATTTTCAGCGGCTTCAAAATCCATATTCCATCTCTTAATAGCCCAATGAGCTTAATCCTCTAACTCCACAGGTAGGTGACAAGTCTTCTCGTACACTAGTTGATAGGGTGACATGCCCAATGGTGTCTTGTAGGTAGTTCGGTAGGCCCAAAGTGCTCGGGGATAACCGATCTTCCCACATAGTACCTGTTCAGGGACGGATCCAGACGGCAGAGGCAGGGGGGCTGCCACAGCCTGTAATCAGGGCTGGCGCCTGCTGTCGGCTGCCGCCGGCTGCCGTAGAGCCTCCTGCTCCACCGGCCCGGTGGGTAGGGGGGCTCGAGCCCCCGGCCCCACCGCTGGGTCCGTCTTTGTACTGTTGGTATTTCTTATGCACAATTAAAATATGAAGGATTCCGCAAGCGCACAAAAAACCATTGTAGCATTTTTACCGAGAGTATTCCAGGTATCGTTATTTATATTTTACCACTGGGAAATAATGGATAAAGACATTGACAGTTCACCATCATGTATCTACTAACTTAATACACCAACTAGACTAAAGTAAGGATAAATGATAGACGATAGGAATTATGAATATATGACATCCACATATAGGAGAATTCTATAGTAAAAAGTAGATAGCTAAAGTGAGAGGACAACGGGAGAGTTTAAGGTTCCTAAATACTTCTCTATTACTTTGGTTCTATATAACTAATTCATGGGTAGAAATAGCAATCACACAATAGCACTTTGGAGCAGTAGTACCTTTCCAACTCTCGAATAAGACTGGGAAGAAAGTAGTTGGGGAAGGTTGCCAAAAGCTCTACGAAACATCAACCCGAACGTGGTGGAATACGAAGACCGGACAGAGCTATCACCTCTGGGGCTACCACAACTAACCGTGGGATTAAGCGCAACCTCAGGTAAACCCTAGCCTAGACACCATGTCTACACTAAAGATTACTACTCTAATCACATATGATAACCAGAGCACTCAATACGAGCGGAGATTCCATGCCAAGATATAACAACTATACTAAACATAATATAAAAGGCATAAAGTAAATAGAGAAGATAAATATATTAAAGCATGTCTTACAAGAATAGATACAAAGATATACCAGAACTCCAAAGACTCCTCAGAACCGGGCGTAGCTCCGCTCTCCCCTAACTCTCAACTAGAACTAATCTACTACATTGAAAAATCTAGCCCTAATTCTCTAGAGGTGAGAGGTCATCTATTCGAGGGATGCCTCTACATCTCCATAATAATGTGGTACCCCCAGGGAGGGGGGTCTGGCCCTGTATTTATAGCCCGGTGGGATGCACGACAGCCGTTTGATCAAACCGACTTAAGGTACGGTGGATATTAACCCTCAAAGGCGGTGGAGGAAGCTTCCAGAAGGGCGTAGGAGGATCTTTTGGGGGAGGCCGCCCGGCATCTCTCCTCGGGCCGGCCGGCCCTTCACCTCGGGCCGGGCCTCTCGCTTTATCGTGGTGTTTTCTTGATCCATGTAGAGCCCAATGGTGTATGTTTCCGTCGCGGTTAAGTTTCGTTACACCATTTGATAGTTAGGCCCTTTTTCCGTGGTTTTCTGGAACAATCCTCGGAAAATAATAATTCACCAAAACTCGTGGAATTTGTCGATAAAACCCTAGACTTCTATTTGCATGTGTATTGATCATTTATCATGTTTATTGCACTATTAAATGTTGACGCTATCCACCGTCAACAAGTTCCCCCAAGCTTACACTTTGCTAGTCCCTTAGCAAAGTCTAACTGCTAACTTGGATCAGAAGTTGCTACAATGCCTTCACTCCTCAAAAGTACACATGCTTTCAAACGTAAATTCTCCTCCGAATTAGACAAAACTGCTCTAACTTTCAAACTTACCCATTTTACCTTTAATTATGGAGTTTTTCAAATTTCGCATGGGTCTTGAGTAATTGAAAGATAGAACAATCAAGTCAAGCACTATGTCTCAAATTCTTCACTCAACCAATATTCGGACTTTTTGCAAATTTTCAAAATAAAACTTAGAGCTTAATTGTATGACACCCTCAAGTCTCTTATATATGTGGTATTTGTGGATCTCACTGAGGCATTAATGATGTCATGCCTTCCTACAACTAAGGATTATAGTGGAGTTTATAGGAGTGGCATTAAATCAAGGTTAAACATACTTGCAATTCATATATTGTAAAGTCAAACGATAGATCCATAGAGAGTCAAGTCATACAATCAAACTAAGATGTGCATGTGTATGAAATACGGTGGATAGGTGAACATATGGTGGCTAAACCTAATTCTACTTTTGCTCTTTAGAAATAAATCTCTCTCTCTTGGACTTAGAACTTTTGTAGGAAAACATGGGCTATCTTTATTCTTCTTCTTTTTTTCTTTTTCTTTTCTTTCTTTCTTCTTCTTTTTTAGGGAGGTGAGCATTTTAACTCCCTCTTATTTTTTCTAATAACTTTTCTTTCTGCATAGCCACATGCATCCTTTGAATACAATAAATGATTGGAGAGATAACAATAAGAATGTAGAGCATTAAACATGGGATTATCCTATGGGGTATATTTTTGAGTGTTTACTCCTAGTGTAGGAGAAAACATTTTAAGATGGATCTCGGATGAAGGTGGAAAAATGATTGCGCTTACTCCCAGGGTAGGAGCAATGCATATGTAGGTGGAGTGTATAAGTGATCTTGATTTTAAAAGCATGACAAGACTCTCATAAGGTATACACAAAGGTTGACTAAACTCAATGCAATACAAGCAGCATGAATGAACAAAGCTTTTCCTATTCTAAATATATATCATATATGGCTTTGGTAGGAATTCAATCTTTATCATACAAGAGCTCATCATGTAAGGTTTTCATTTTTTTTTAAAAGATAAATATCCGTAACTTAGTATTGCTAGGAATAAAATAAATAGCAGCTCAGACTTTCTCATATCATATCTCTCAATCACCTAGACTTAGCTTAAGCATATGCCTCCACAAGTTTTAGGTTCAGAGTAAATTCTTATATTAAAAACAGTCATATCCAAAACTTGGGAGAATTTAAGGTTGAAAACTAAGCACTTAAAAGGAATTACGACGTAGTAACTATTCATCATCTCCAAGACAAAATTTTATTGTTCTTTAGTTGACTTTTAAACTAGACAGAATTGTAAACACACTCTATGATCACACCTTAATAAATAATTAAACTATCTTTATTTGGTTTTAATTATTGTTCATCTTTTTTTATTTATTTTAGACTAACGGTCTCATAAAGACTACAGATGTGGACCTTCATG
>JADLZL010001911.1:0-277758 GCA_015844335.1 Chrysopogon serrulatus
AGCAATTACTCATATATTTTGCCATTTTCCAAGCAAGCAAAAAAAAAAAGCAGCAGCTTTGCAAATCTATAGCATGTATATGGTGCTTGTCATGCTTCCACTCAAATTGATGCTTCCATTTTGCAATCACAAACATACATTCTGGAAGCAACATATCTACACAATTGTCTGGTCATCACATGGACATATTCAACAAGAGTCAAATTCATAACTGGTTTATATCAAATGCCCACCTTCTGAAAGACAACATTACAATATTCAATGTCCAATGTATATTCTGAATATTGTAATTTCACTGTACAACAAGTGTCTGAATCAACATTCTTAGATTGACATAACAATCAATAGACACAAATTGATAAAGGCATTCAATCATTAAAGTTCGTATCAATAAGTGACAACTTTTCTGCTTCTGAAGCTTGGCTTCTCAAACTACTGATGCTGCCCTCCTCCAGAAGCCATATGCTATGGCAGCCCTTCCTCCTGCAGTTGTGTGGCACCTCAGGCCTTGCTAGCAGCGGTTTACATCCCTCCCGGGGCCCATTGAATCAAGAGTCCTCAACTGTAAGCTCACATTGTTGTTTGCTAAAACCTGCTAATAGATACATTAGTCACAAGCCAAGTCATACTAAGGCCATTTTATTTGCCCGTGCAATAAATAGTCCGACCGTTGTAGTTTTCTTGGCAGCCAAAAGGTGATACTTGCAACTTGCTAACAGAGGAAAGACATTATAGATAAGAATATTCACTATTATTTGCAAAAGTTCCTTTCAGGTAACTGCATCGCTTTTGTAGTATGAACATGATTATTTCACATGCTGCAGTAAAAATGTGTATATCAGTAGAGCACAACCTAGTTGAAATAGTAATTCTTTCAGGGTAAAGAAAAATGAGAATTCTCTAAATCTTGCATAACACTTGGCATTGCCTCACCATCTTCTCTGTACACACAAAATGTTTTCGAAACAAAATAATGCCGAGTAGCAGCAAAAGGAGGAGCAATGTGGATGGGAGATATTGATGCAAAGCTGCATGCCAAGAATTGAAGACTTCCAGGCTGAAGTCAATCAGTAAATTCTGGAGCTATGTATACTATGTTCAGGACCTACTCAAAATTTGTATATGACTGATCATTTCATCAGATCATTTCGAAGTTCAAAGCATGGAATCAAATTGCCCGGCAAAATGACAGCTCTCAGTTCCAAACATTGTTTTGTTCATATGCAAAAAAAAAAAGTTCACAAATGAAGCTACCAACTCAGAAATCTAGTTCTGTCAGAAATCCGACATGGCTCTAGTGACCGATCAGGCTTCCTGAAACAAATTAAGCTAAAAAATTTACATTTAGAGTTGATACTTGCTAGACTTCAGCAGCAGTAGCGAGCATCGCAGGGAAACAGAGCTACAACATATTCCTTCTCCTTACCTCCATCTTTGTTGCTCTCCCTCTCTGATCTGGTTGATGGCAGTTCCAAGGACCAGAGCAAACATAGCTCAAAAAGCAACATATAGAAGTACCTGTAACCAAAGTACGCCTGCTGCTACAACAAAAAAAAGCAGGAACCAAGAGAAATCAGATGTGACATCTAGAACCATGAAAGAAGGATTTTAAGCAGATGGAGCTCATGCTAACTGAAATTAAGATTTATTATTTATGTCAACATTATTAGTATAGCTTCATACCCATGCGTTGCAATGGGAATAAAAAATTGTCTGGATGAAACATCCATAGTGTGGAGTCATCGGTGACCGGGCAGCCCGGTTCAACCATGACAGTCCACATGTGGAACAGACGTTTCCTCAAAAAACATGTGGAACAGACCACAATTAAAAAAAAAAATAGTAGTGACATTTAGCTAAAACACCACAGTAATAGTTAGCAGCAGATCTATAGTACAGATGCATCATGTTTGAGTGCCTATTTTCCTGAAATTGCAACTCTAGTATGCCAGTCCTCCATTGTTCCTCACCAGGAAACCTGAAACTTTTCTTCCTGAGCCGCAGCAGAGATCTTGCAACAGGGCACCTGAAAACAGTATGGCTAGCTTCGCTTTCTAAACCACTGATCATGAACATATCATGAAAAATTAATTTAGTTTATAGCAGTCCATATAGAAAATTAATTTTAAATCCTGTGTTAAGTTTAATTAAGTTTAGAGCTAATTTCCTTTTACGGGCTCACAAATTAGTCTAGTACAGAGCAATCCATATAGCAAAAGAAAAATGCAGAAAGGAAACTTGGTTATTGGAATGTCTCACTCACCTGACTTAGTTCCTTCTTCAACTCCTACAAATTATGCGCTAGTCTACTTGATGCAACATGTTTATGTCTAGAAGATTCTGATTCATCCCTTATCCTCTTCCTTCCATCAGTTTTTCTTATTTTCTCTCTGCAGCCAACAAATGACACATGCTGCATGGCATGAAAATATGAGATGGCATCACTCAAGGCATCCTGTAAATGGTTCTCTGAACGTGGAAAGCCCACAATTGAAGATAAGAAAATAGACCTATGAGACACCCAGAACAAACCTTGGTAACTGACACCTGAATTCACACCATCCTACAGGAGAAAGGCACTTAATTAAACACCCTTAGGGGGGGGGGTGGCGCTTGAAAATTGCAACATTTGTGTCCCAAGAAGTCACCACTCATTTGAACATTCTTAGAGATTTGTTTCACTTGTTGCATTCTGTTAGAAGAGTGGGCATCCAATGATTAATGCCTAAAAGTGTTGAGAAAGAAAATTTAATACAGCTAAGCCAAAATGAAACAAAAACCTTCCAGCCTAAAAAATCAAATTGCTGGTGAATTCTTAGGACACTTGCATTAAAATTACCTTATCACGGGATTGGTCCTGCTAAAAAAAACACGTGATAGGCCACCTAATACAAATGCTGTACATGAGATGTTCAATCAATATAGACATGGCAAAATATGGACATTGAAATCAGAACATTTCCACACCAATAGAACATAGACAACAAATAAGAACATGGGAAGGAATGGCATTCACCCGCAACTGGAAGCCCTGAAACTTTTGCTTGTCGTCAGATAGCGGGCGCCCATCCCTGCCTCCTTGGTCCCTTTGTCCAGCGACTAGAGCTTAACTTGACCCCCATTGGCCATTGGTAGCTTACACAAACACCAGTTCACCTGAACCAGTCCCATGGCAGCGATTGGCGCGCGCGTGAGGGAGCCACCCGCGACGCTTTGCGCATGCGGCCCACGACCCGGTCCCGGCCTAGCGCCTCCCCATGGCCGGCACTCACCAGTCACCCCAGTCTTGGATTGAAGAGCCGAGAGCTGTAGAACAACACGCTGCCGAGGCCGAGCGCTGTGCGGCGAGTGCCGATGCTTGTGCCCACTGCCCCCTGCTCAGTTGCCCTAAGGGCCAAGCCGCCAAGGCACAGAAGCGCGCGTCGCCCCGCGCTGCTGCCCTGCATTCCTCCTGCTCCTCCATCGCCGCCCCCGCCCCTCCCCCTCCCCGCGCGGGAGGCGCACGCCGTGCTCGGCTCCGGCCTCCGGCACCGCCCGCACGCACATGCTGGGCGGCGGCCAGGGCGCCGCCCATGCAGTCCAGCCGCCTGGCCGCCGCCGAGCGGTTGGCCTATGGTGTAACACTTGGGGTGTGGCATTGGCCCACAGGGTGTGACGGTGTGTTGTGTATCTTCTTACTCACTCCATTTTTTTAATAAGTGTTATATTTAGTTTGTTATAAGTTAAATATTACAATTTTTTATCATTAATTTTAAAATATAGTATAGTAGCTCAGGCTAGGTTTATCCAATATAGAAACCATTTAGTGAACCTTATACTACATACAACTTTGTTTAGTTGTCCAGCTTGCTACAGTTGGAGTCACCATTTTTGACGCGGTAAGTTTTAGCTCCATCACCATTCTCCTCCCATTACCTATCCATATTGGTATTTCATCAAATAGGTAGCAAGCAAGTTGTATAGCAATAAAGGCTTCACTAGTACTGCCTCCATTCCAGAATACATGTCGTTCTAGCACTCAAAACTTGTCTCAGAATACTTGTCGTTGTAGCCCGAACATCTGTCCCGCTCTAGCCCAATCAAGGCATCAGGCATATGGCATCTGTCATCCCATTGCTTTCCGTCCTCTAGTCTGGATTTTAATTGGTGGAGCTAAGTAGAGAGCGCTGGCCAGCATGCAAGCAGGACACTGAATACGCATGCCACGTCAACTTTTCAGCACCTGTGATTATTGTTTCGTAGAGGTATCAGGGTCTTTTATCTCAAACATTGGTAACAGGTTCTAATCCTACAACGTCAACAATTTTAGGACAAAGGAAGTACATAGCAACCAAACAAATAGTTGTTGTATTGGATAAGCCTGGCCTTAGCTAACCTAGTTTATTTACACGGACTCCAGTCGCAAGTATCTTCCACAAACGCACATGCTCTTTTATGAGCCTTTAGAAGAAGAAAAGCGAAAAAAAGAAAAGAAAAAAGGAAAATACAGGCTCTATATAAGAAAAACATAAGAGATAACGATCTAGGGAGAGTTTAAATAGGTATAAAAGATAAATTTAGAGTTTTTGGTGTAATTTTTTTATTTTTAAAGAGAAATATTAGCAATTATTGAAGATGACTATTTTTTTCTTCTAATACCTTTGTAGGGGTTGGAAAACATAATTTTTTTTTAAAAAACTTAGGGAATTGATGCTCTTACTTCCTTCTAGTCCTGGAAACAAAAAAGGAGTAGGAGACTAAAATTTAGTCCCTGTTGTGGTCACGATAATCCCTAGATTATAGAACCAAACAAAGTCCTAAACTTTTTTTACTTCTTTTATCTTAAATTATAAGATGTTTGATTTTTTATTTTAAGTTTGATCACTTATTTTACTAAAAAATTTACATAAATATAATTAAATTTAAATTATTTTTAAAGAACTTTTATTAATAAAGCAGATTATAATAGAAAAATGACATTTTATATAAATTTTTTAGTAAGTCGAGTGTTAAATTTAGTATAAAAAATTAAACATGTTGTTGTGATTAGGATAGAGGAATAATAACTAACACGAGTCAACGCTCATTTTTACATTTTTACCATCCTTAGGTGTTGAGTGGTATCAAAAATACATGTCAGTGACTCATGTGTCAGTGACACAGTGTAAAATGTCAATCATAATAATGGTTCCTCAACTGAATTCTGCACCTTTCTTAGGGGAAAATATGGAAAAGAAACTGAACTCCTACATCTAAGCCGGGAACGCGAGCAGGGGAGTAAATCCCGCGCGCGTATCCCCTCCCCGCCGCCTCCAGTCCTGGCACTCAGGCGGCTCCGACCTCCGAGAAAGAAGTGGATCGGAAAAGATCAATTCACGAGGCGGCCGGAGCAGATGCAAATCCTCCCTCGCTCGATTCTTCCTCTCCTTGGACGCCGTGAAATAGCCACCTCTCCTGCCGTAGCGAGCCGCGTCGGTTCTGCCTCGCCTTGTTTCCGCTCTTTCATTGCCGCGGCGGCGGCTCCGCCTCGCTGCTGGTGGAGGCCACGAGCGCGTGTGCGGGGACCTTCCACCCTCGGCGCCTCCCGATCGACTTGCTGTCCGACGGCTTGTTTGTCAGGCTAAAACTCGCGCTTCCGCTGGTCTACAGACCAACTTCAGGTTTCGATTCAGAATCTTATGAATCTTACTGTCTGACAGAGGATGAACACTTTGTTCAAGATAGTGCCCCTTTATTTTAAAAAAAGAAGAAGGATAGTGTAGCCGCCAGTAGCTCTATTGTAAGAAGTATTTGTAATGGTTCACTTTATTCTGCTACTATTAGCTAAGCAGCAGTAAATAAGTGTGTACCTTCTTAAAGAAATACACAAATCAGTTTCAGGTATTGATATACTGTAACATTACGATTTGGATCCTGTTTTGATATACGTACTCCAGTGTCTTGTTTGGGTCTGTTGCTAAGATGTTTGACTTCTTAGCTTTTGTGGTGCAATGGCAGACAAGATGGGAGAACAGGTGTGAAACATGCGAGGAAGAAGGTAATCCGTGATGACACCTTTCTTCTATGTGGCGAGGGCCCTCCTGGTGGTGAGCTCAGCCAGGACGGAGATTTTGCGAGTTCGGATGAAGACGAGCAGTTCTGTTGTGACTGCTCTGACGACGACCACCCTATGAATATAATTCCATACAGCACGCACCGTGATGGTTCTATATACAGGGGCGCCTATGGATGGAAAGAGGACTATCTTATTGCAGACCGTAACGAGAGTAAGTGATAAATGACCCTTTGTTTATTTGTTCTATTTTTTCTAGAAAAAAAATCTCAAAGTTTTAGGTTCCATTGACAAATTCTCTGTAGAAATCTATAGATTTTTTGTGCTACCTTTGTTAAAAAATGCACTAGTTGAATGCCAGTGTGTTTGCCACGTATATATAGAAGAAAATCTCATCAAACTTCACTTGGGCCTTGGGGTTTTATGGTTATGCAGTTACAAAAGGAGAACATGTAGCCAACTCTCAGAGCCGTAAGCAAAGTGTAGCTTGTGTGCTGTCTTCATATTTAAGCTAATCCTCTCAATAATTTCTCTGATCCACTAGCCACGTCATAAGTCACTGTACACTTCACATTTGTAATTTATTGTACATCATATACCCCCTATAGTTTTTGTTCATTGCCTAGATACGTAATCTATTTTTTAATTACTTTACCCTGGAACTAATAAAATGAGGTCACTCCCTAATGGCATTTTTAATTTGTCCCTTATTCCTCTTTATAAAAAAAAAAAAAATCATGTTCTTTTGATATTTTATCTGAAGATTTTATTGCATAAATAACTCTGTTAAAATATTTTTAATCCTTTAATTATTAGTTACCTTTATCCTTCAAACTACTTTTCAATTCACTTTACATCTCAATTCACTAAAAAGGCAACTTCACTTTCTAATGATATTTATCCCTTTTGCTTCTGTTTATGAAAACCACATTCCACATTCCACATTTCAAATTTTATGATGTGACGATGGCTTCATGCCCTGTAGTATGGAATGTGTTCACAATTTCAAGGATATTAGCATGTTTTTTTTTCTATCCAAGGGCTTAATGCTTAACATCCTCTCAACCTGTGCAAACAGCCAAGGAAAATTATGAAATATCCTATAACATAGAGCATGGTGTCATCAAACACCAAACTAAATTTGAAATTTAAAAATACTTGTAGAAAGAGACTAAAAGGGTGGCAAATTTCTTCAAGGGACACCATAACCTATTTTTTGTAGTTCATCAGGAAATTTGAACCAAAAAATAGATATTTGCTAGTTCGTCCTTTTATGCAATGTTTTGATATTACTCTCTTTATTTAATGGAGAACTTTTTGAGGAGGCAAGATTAAACATATATCTTTTGTACCTAGACAAAAAGAAAGAAATGTTTCCCTTTTCTCATGGCAAGTATTATATTCTTTTTTACAATATTAATGTTCAGTTACAATATATCTTGTAATGTTTATGAAGCTGGGTTCGAGGCAATGATGTTATCCAATCCCAACGACTGCATATTCAATGGTGCAACTTGTGCGCAGCATAGAACACGTTGCATGTTTCAAATTTTTTCTTTAAAGTTGGCTAAAATTCAAGTGGAGGTTGGCCCAGTAGAGTTGTATGGATACATAGCTGCAAGGGATATTCTGGATCCGCGGCTTAATTATGTTGTCAATTTTAACAGGGATGATCCCATCCTCTTGGAGCAGGTATACACCCACACTTTTCTGCAATTATTTGACATTACTGTATTCATCTCACAATAATGGCCAAACTTATCGCATTCATAGAACTGATGAGATATCACTGAAGTTGGGATATAGTGTGAACATTGTTTGAACTCTGCTATTGATTTGCATAATAGATTTTGGATGATTTTGCACTTTGCGTTCCTTTTATTTAGCTATATGATTAGCTATTCTTGTGCCAAGATATATATATTCTATGATTATTTACTTTTTTCAGTAACATCTGGTGTTTTCTGCAAAAGATGCTTCCATTAGATTACTTACTAATCTGTTTAGATGCAGCAAGTAATACTTTGGGTTGTAGATGCCACTACTATACCAATGCAAGTGTTATGCTGTGACTGTATGATTCATTACAAGAACTAACTTGAATTATGAAAGTAACAAGTGAGTATCACAAGCTCTAAACAAGGTGAAATGGAACAGTTTTGAGCTGTTCCATAGAACCGAGATTGAGCCATCCTAGTGCTTAGTGTGTATCTCCACAAACTGTTCAGATCAGACATCTTTTCCCGTGGTTGGGTTTATTTATTTTTACTTAGTGCACTGCAAAAAGGTGTTTTTCTTCGCAAAAATTGTTTTGATCTTAATCGTCAACTGTAAATGTCCTCCCTTTAGCATAGTATTGTTTCAAGTAAAACATTATAATGGAAGTTTTTTTCTTTAGACTGTCTTTGCTTTTGTATGGCGAGCTACTAAATACTACCATCTTTGTAGGGTTCCCTCATTGAAATAACTGGCCCTAAGCGAGGGATTGAGTTTTATTACGCTACTTTAATTGAATATGACATGAGGATCAAGACAGGAAAGCAAAGAAAAGATGATCTGCAGCTTATTGACGGCGTATCACTTATAGATGAGATGAGCACAACTACTAGGAAACCATTCACAAGACGTATCCATGGTGATCATGGAGCAGTTGACATAACTGTATCTCGTGTTAATGATGCAGTTGAGGCGACGGTGGAAGTCGTGGTATCAGAAGTGCGGAGCAATTTCAGTCTGTGTGTCAGCTGTTTCATCAATGGGTTACATGAAGAAATCAGGCTCTTTGATGGCACCATCAGTGAGTCGCGTGGCTTAAGGAGGTCTGTTGTTGCAGTAGTGGTGGATACTTGGATGGATTTGAAGCTCAGGGTAGGTTCAGGTCCTCATCGTCACAGCAGCAGAGATCGCGATGCGGAACATTGCTGTACCTTCAAAGCGACCAATCATGGATACACCAGCCAACTTGTAAAAGTCGAGTTTGCCACAATCTTGGTGAAGGTGACTTGGTCGACGTTGTCTATGTTGCATTGACTAAATCCGTGTACGTATATATATACATCTATATATCCTCAATGAATGCAATATTCTTGCCTTGCTATAACACAGAATTTACAGTAAATATTCACTTTGGGGATTTTTGGTCTGGACACATTACTAATGTAGTATGTATTTGATGAATGTTTTTTCTTTCTTTTTTTCCCATCTCTCAGTCCGATGGTGCCTTGGAAGAACCGAAGAAGGCCGTCGACTTGACTGCAAATGGGAACCTCCTGGATCTGGCGTGTACTGGCCGGTGGCTCGATCTGTTAAACCTCTAGAGATGTTTTGGTGAAGTGTGCACACACCTGGCTACAGGCACCTCTAGGTTGCAGAGTGCCTTCAACTTGTAGGGATATTGTATCACAAATTTGGAATCACTGACGTTGGCGACCAAATGAAGATACCGAACCGTGGTTCTTAGTTCTGTGTTAGGTGTCACACACAATCGCTGAGCTTTTGTCAACCGTCATCGATCGAGCATTGGAATTTTCTGTTTAAGCCAGCCTTCCCAGGTTCATAGATTGATTTCGTCATTACTCAGAACTCTGTTTTCTAGAGACAAAAGTTACTTAATTTTCTGTGTGCATATACTAGTTTGTGCCTTCTTTTTTCTTTTCTGTAGCTTTGTGCATGCTTGATAATTGTAACAGCTGACGTGTATACAAGTTTTTTGACACAAAAAATAATGGAAAATGATCAATGAATTTCGAATTGTGGCATCAATACACCACTGTAAGAACATTCCATTGGGTCATCAAGAGTTGAGATGCACGAGGTTGCCAATCTTCTTAGATAGAAAAAGGTTTGGTTCCAGAAATCTAAGCCCTTTTGTTTTGGATCCGATGGCCAATTCTTAGGTGAAATTGTTGTCAAAAATAAAAATTCTGAGCCAAAAAAAAGGTTTACAGTCCTAGTAGGCCAGGACAACCATGTAAGGTAGGCCCCCGTCCAAAGACACAGAGTTGTAGCTTTTATTCAATCAGACAACAATTACAGGCACAATAATAATGTGCATATATATGTCACCTGGTAGTAGTAATTATACTAGTATAAAGTATTTCTTGTTTGGAGACTTTGATTGGTACCTTACTCTGACAATCTGACGACGGAATGCATCCGAGACGCGCTCGCTCCATGCATGTCCTCCTGCTACCTATCTTAGACCTTCACGATGCTTGATTTCCCGTTCTTCTTCTTCACCTTGAGGCGGATTTTACGTGGCGAGGCCGAGCCGTCGGCGGCGGCGTCTGACGACATGGATGCTGCTGCTGCTGCTGCTGCTGCTACGGCGGCGGCGTCGTCCTCGGGCTTGGGCGCGTTGAGGCGCTTCATGAGTAGCTCGGGCACCACCCAGTTGGACACGAAGTAGAAGAGCAGCATCAGAGCACTGACCGGGACGAGCGAGGAGACGTCGCCGGTGTCGGCGGGCGAGCCGGGCACCAGCTTGGGGCTCAGGATCTCGTTGATGACCTCCGCCGACGGCAGAGCCCGGATCCTGCCGGCGTAAGGCTGCCGCCGGCGCCATGGCATGGCCACCGCTCCTCCCCCCTCCATCGCTGGCCATGCGCAGGAGCAGCAGCAGCAGCTGGACACTGCAGGGAGTGGGAGGTGAGCGCCGCCATCTCCATGGATGGATAAGAAAGAAGATATTTTTCTTTGTAGCTGCTGAGCACTGAGCGAGTAGAGCACGCAGGGATGGATGGATTTTTGAGCAAGAGATTCTCAAGAGCAGGGCGCCTCTTGGATTTAGATAACGCAATGCGCCTTATCTGCCACTACTAGTGCTCTACCCGGTTTTTTTTTTCCCTTTTTGGTCGTGATGGCTGCTAGTGTCAAAAGCCTGCCCAAGGATTTTTCGGTCCAGCCTCCGATCCGTCAGTGGGCCATTTCGAGCTAAATCCAACTAGTATCATTTGGAACCTGTTTCAATATTGGGCTTCAAAAATAAACTGTACATTTTTTTCATCCATCTATGTGTTCGGTTGGCTACATAAGCTGATTGATAAGATAAGCCGGCTGATTTACTCGAATGACTATAAGTTCGACTGATAAGATAAATGATTTATCCGAAATAAGTGGGCCCTTGTAAATATAAAAACTAACGAAACTTCTCATTCCCTTCATCATAAATAAAATATTAATTAGCTGTACCTATGAATATTCTAGTCTTCCGGGATGGGCTAGTATCTTTTATTTCCGTGAAACAAATTATGGTGTACTAACTAGAACTATTTTTTTTTTTTTCTGGAACAAACTATTTTTTTTCCTTGTCTGCTAGTGCAACGATGCCTGCCAGCTGACATGCGCAAGCGCGTTCTGGGATGCGCCATCCACCACATGGAGCACCCCCACCAGGCCACCACCGCTTCATCGCCGACAGGGAGATGGATGAACACCGGCTGGCATCCTGGCCTGGGTGCGCCGGCCAGGTAGCACAATCCAATACTAGAAACTGTTTGATGGTATAAAAACTAGAAAAAAAAAAAAAAAAGGATCTTGGAATTATTGTTAGAACCTGGAGTTAATGGTCCAACTAATCAAATCAACAAAACTGAGATATTAAGGATTTATTATTATCCAATCTAATCCAAATAAATGCGTCTCCAAGCTGGAGTACGCATCTGCCATTAGAAAACACATACAATTACGCTTATAGCCCATCTACCTCGGGCCCTGCAGGCCCAAACTAGAGCAGCCCATAGACCATATATAGAGAGAGCTCAATTACACATGCTTGGAAAGCCCAGCTATATATTATTTATTAGTATATAATATACTCCTTCATCCCAAATTACAAATCATTCTAGCTTTGTTGGATAGTCAAATATTTTAAGTTTAACTAATAAATTTATATAACAATATAATAAAATTTATGATACCAAATAAGTAATATTAGATTCTTCATTAATTACATTTTTATACCATAGCTATTGGATGTCATAAATCTATGCAAACTGTTTCTATAATTTTAGTCAAACATAATATTTTTAATTTAGCTCTAAAAAGAAAATTAAAATAATTTACAATTTTGTATGGAGGGAGTAGTATATTACTAGATCACATCCTTGTGCGACCAGAGGTGAGACTGAGACTACTCTATCACACATCTCTCGATCCTAGTAGATGTCTTACCTAACCTAAGATAGTAGGGAGCGAATATGTCTGTGGTCTAGTGGGAGAACTGTCTAGTGGAACGCTACTCACTAAAGATCAAATCCTGGTCTTCGCATCTTTTCCGAGATTTTTTTGTAAAATTTGTCGGTGTTACATATTAAGTGGTAAACGATGTTTCCATTGATAAGGAGGCGAGGACGCCAGCGATGACTTGGATAGGGCAGAGAAACAGGTCTTTGCCTCCGTGGCCTTTCGGGGCCTCTCCCGCAAGTTTCGCCGGGTCCATAGCTCCTGACTTTTCCGTCCACTCAACCCGGCGTGCAGGTGTAAGTGCAGGAAAAGAAACAGGTGAAATATAGTACTAGGCCTTGTTTAGATGCACATTGAATTTGCAAGTTTTTACACTCTCTCTCCATCACATCAATTTGTACCCGCATGTAAAAGAGCATTAAATATAAATAAAAAAAATAACTAATTGCACGGTTTGGTTGTAAATCACGAGACGAATCTTTTTGAGCCTAGTTGGGCCACGATTGGACAATATTTACCACAAACAAACGAAATGCTACATGACTTTTCAATCTCTCTCCTCTCACAAATTGTTTGCCGCATGTAAAAGAGCATTAAATATAAATAAAAAATAACTAATTGCATAGTTGGGTTGTAAATCACGAGACGAATCTTTTGAGCCTAGTTGGGCCACGATTGGACAATATTTACCAAATAAAAACGAAGTGCTACTGGGACTTTTCAATCTCACTCCTCTCCCCATCTAAACAAGGCCCTAGTACGTGCGTGTCAGCCCACCGACACATTTTTTCTCTGTTTTTTTTTTCACCTTCATTCAAAGTCTCATCAGACGACGACCACGCCATGCATGCTGCATCGATGGTGCGTGGATGACGTGTGGGCGTGCGTGATTACGTGGACCGGAATGCACGGGGTAGGACGATGCCCTTGTGATACGTGCACCGCAAACCGCCCGCTAGGCAAGGTTATTATACTAGTATTTTCTTTCACACGTGAACCGGCAGATATATTTTCACACGCGGGAAGAGCGAGCGCGTGTATGCATTCACACATTTTCATTTTCCATTCCACACTACTCTTGTTCAAACCTCCAGCTAGCATTGGGTTTTGATTTCCTTTCTTTATTTACGATCTAATTACTGGTCAGTGGAGATGGGGAATTCACCCTTGTTCTTCCATGCTACTTTGTAAGAATATAAGAGTTAATAAGAAACTATAATAATTAATAATGCCAAGTTGGCAAGATCGTAATATTGAACTTTGGAAGTATACATATGGTCATAAACTCATACTGCGTGTATACAACCAAACGCACGTGTGAAAGCAACTTACTCCTAGACATATGGAACCATTTTTTTTTATGGCGACGAAGATATGCATGTCCACATTGCTAGTAACCGGATGTATAATTCCTCTTTCAAATTTAAAACAAGTGGATACTGAATTTCCTAAGCTAAACCTACGACGAGGTAACAATATATACACAAATCAAATACTACTCCATCCGTTCCAAATTATAATTCATTTAATTTTTTTGATCCCAAGTTTAATCACTCATCTTTATTAAAAAAAAAAATAAGTACAAACTACCCTAAGAAGTTCTTTAAAAAATGACTTAAATTTGACTATATTTGTATAAATTTTTTGAATAAGACAAGTGATCAATCTTAGAGTCAAAAAATCAAATGAATTATAATTTAAAACAGAGAGGGAGTATTGTCGGCGAATTAAGCTCAGCTGAATTGGTTTAACCCATTCTGGTCAAATTATCTATTCAAGTTTAAATTGACAAACGATTTTCTTGATTAATTCAAGATTTAGCAATGATATTCTTTCAATAGTTGGAGACGTCTTTTTGTCGACACAAAACCCACGTAATAACTTTGTCGGTCTCTATGTGAGAAGACCAAAAACGAAAGTTGTTCATGAAAATGCTATTCATCTTGTATTTGGCCAGGTCAAGAATTTTTTATCAGCAATAGTCACACCATTAAATTTACATTTATGTAATAAGTAATTATAATTCATATATGAATTAATTAAAAACAATAGTCTCAAAAATTATGTATTAGTAAGATAATTATGATCAAAGACTCATTCGAACAAAATAAAATATGCCTTATAAAGATGAACGGAAGGACAACAGTGACGACAAGGCCAAAAAAAAAAAAAAGTGCCCCGCTGAAGAGTTGTTCACTAGTTGCAGTCTAAATAAACTAAGATGCATATATTCATGCATATAAATATGTTACTCGTCAAAGCGTGCAAGCAACAACGTATGCATATCATCGATCGTTCTCTGCCATACTGTACACGCATAAGTGTCAGTTAGTAGTCAAATTATGTTGTAGTACAGCCTTATGTACCACTTCAATAATGCAACTTCATCAGTGCAATTTGTTGCCACTCCGAATCTCCATCACTCCATCTACATCATTCTCTTTCTCTGTGACGACCTTGCATCATCTTATACAGGACAGACAATTGGTCGTTGTCCACTGGAGTCACATCTATCAATATCGACGTTGGTGCTTCAATTGCAGAATATTTTTATATATATTTATTTATACCATTGAGTTGCGCGTCAAGCGGTCTCCCTCTAGATTTTGGCCATGTGCTACCCTTGACTTCACATTAGGTTTTTATTCAGATTGCAAATTATTGCAATCGAAAGTACTAATAGCGTTTCGTTTGTATTTGGCAAATATTATCCAATCGTGGCCCAATTAGATTCAAAAGATTCGTCTCGTGATTTACAACTAAATTGTGTAATTAGTTATTTTTTTTACTTACATTTAGTGCTCCATATATACGGATAAAAATTGATGTGATGGAAAGAGAGTGGAAAAACTTGTGTAAATTCACCAAAGAGAACAAGGCAGGGCAGAATATTGACTGGCGAATCATGCATGCAAATAAACTACTGCATGCTTACGGGATCATAGATATGTGTAGATTACGTGAGGTCAATTTCTTTCCATGCAGTACAACCAAGGTGGCTTATTTTACTGATTTCCAACTACCCCAAGTACTATAGCCGGCTAGGTTCATCTTTGATACTGCCAAGAAATTGCCAGTATTATTCTTTTTGAAACTACTACAACTACCTAGTACTCCCTCCGTCCCATATTAGATGACGTTATGGGATGAAATTGCCAGTCAAATCAATTTTTTAGATTTGTAAAAAACGTGCAACATTTTTACCTCTCCAAATAAATTTGTTAAAAAACTAGGAGGCTAGTCTTTCCAAATACTAATTACTTAGCATAAATATTTATAATTTTAATATATAAACCGGTATTTTGAAAATCTATCATCAAGTTTTCATCAAAGTATGAAATAAGGAGGCAGACTAATTAATCACAAAAATATCATCAAGTTTTCATCAAAATGAAATCAATAGACAGAATGCCTCACCACAAAAGCAATAGCAGAACAAAAATACAAGTTAGCTGAATCCATTCTATAACAAAATATATCCATTGTTTAGAGTTGGGAGTAAACTAATAATTATCTGAAGGGCTACCAGTTTAATTAGCTAGCTGACAATTAAATATCAAGTTGGAATAAAAAAAAAATGATAATTGACACAAGCAGTGTCGTTAATCGATCAAATGGCTAGTAAGTTTCACTAAAAGTACATTATTTGTGTCAGGCTTCTGCTAAAACCAAGGAAATAATGACAACCGACGTATATATCCTTTGATTGCCCGTTGCCATTGTGAACACTCAACAAGAAGAGCACGCTCATCAAAAGTGAACAGTGAACACGACAAGTCAAGAAAGCTGGACGTACCAACTAGCCAATTTGCTTACAGATAGTACACTATTAGGTCACGGAAACATGATAAGCTGATGCCACTTTGCCCGTCATTATGACCTTAATTATCTGCACAAGTAACTCATAAATAGAATAAATTAAAGTTGATTGACGGTGTATGATAACAGATTACTTGTACAACTTGTACTTGATTACCTTCAATATGTGAGCTCTGGACAAAACTGGACATAAGGGAAAACCAAATGTTACAAAGGAAAGCAGTTATACTATATATGTACTGTTGTTGTTTATCCTATCGCATGTATCTATTTGTCACACAAACATGCATCTTAGTTTTTTTTTCCCCCTATATAGTGACATGCATGAACTCATGGTCATGCCATTAACAAGTGAACTAACCAGCTTCCCTAACAAGCTGTTGTTATGACCACACGCACCATCGACAATGTTAGCAGGTAGCATATGCACTAAAGTTTACAGCTAGCAGAGGTCTGGACCTCAAAGTCTTATATGCAATTGATACCATTTGGCTTTCACCCAAAGGGTTCACACAAGCCACAGCTATTTTGCTTGAAATAAATGACAGTTTTATTTATGTATCTATTGATAAAAGCACAAATCTAGCTTTGATGAATTTTATTAGAATATGAATGGCGATGCAACCGATCACCCACATATATATATATACGTATAAACAACTAATAAACATTAAGTAATTATAAAAGAGAACCACCTGACATCACTTGGTCAACTAGCTAAACCACATATAATATATAGGGCCAGCAATTTCTCGGCCGAACATCGATCTCTGGGATATATGATGTTGATATATGTAACGCGGTTTCATACTACGACCTACTTCTGTGCATGCTGATGGGTTCATACCACACGCATGCGATGCGCCCACTGTCTGCAAGAAGCCATGATGTATTCTATGACACACGGTTCACACATCATTAGGGAGGAGCTGATCCTGTAATTTACAACAATAATTGTTATCAAACAAGTAAGCACACCATACCACACAATAACCTAGATGCATGATTAGCTAGTAGCTAGTTTGGTCATGTATACATGCAGTAGTGGCTAGGCTTCTACTGGACACCTCTGATTTTTTTGCAAGATGTATGTATGCATATATGCATACAGGAATTGAAGGCCGCAGGGGCATCGATACCCTCCCTGTATGATAAGCAAAGCAAAAGAAAAGCAGCCGCCTGCAAAACTCTATCAGCAACCATGTGCTTCCAGTATCCACCATGCATCCTCTCCTCTCTTTCCTGATCATCCTAGTCCTAGCCGGCCAGTCCAGTCCTACAACTTTTCAGATGCAAATCTCTTTTCGCAAGTGAGATGCATATCTTTACCGATGCAACTGAAAAGAGAGGGAAACCAAGAAAGATCTTGCGGCTACTAGGCCGTGTCGCTCAAAAGCTACGCAAAGCCCTGCACAGACATATCATCACTGAGGCACACACTCGGCCGTTTTCGAGTGGAAAGCACCGACCATGGTGCGGGAGGTCCTACAGATCATCTTGTAAAGACAAGAGAGGGAGGAGGGAGATCTATAGAGAAGTACCAAGGAGAAGCTAGATGCGTCCATGCACTTGTAAAGCCAGAAAGCTCAAAGCCTATCCTGAAGATGATGATGAGACTAGCTAACTATGACCAGATATCATCATTATAGGGTGTGTTGTGTGGCTAAACAAAGATGAGACTGCATGAGCTAACACAATAAATCATAAACCCTTTTCACTACCTGATGATGATGAGCATGTATACACCCCCTCATTCCTGTCCTGCTCTCATTAGTTGGCTATCAGAGAAACCCTAATCAACAAAAAGATCACGGGTGGATCGATCGCTAGTTGTCGATCGTCGACCACCATCTAGATAAAGTAGAGTAGCTATATCCGGCCGATGCGCACGCTTGCTTGGCGGTGAAACATCGTTGCTCCTGAGCAAGAATCCAACAAGAAGTAGTGTTGTGCATCAGAAGATTGATTTGTATCATTAGCAGTAGATCGATCTTGAATGATTAGTAGCAGTAGATCGATCTGAGTTGCACTCGATCAATCAATGTATGGATATGGATGTATATGTAGCTAGCCAGCTTCCGTTGTGCACAACGGATGAACAAAACAAGACATGACGATGAGGGAGTAGGGCGTGCGTGGGTTTGGTCCGTACCGGTGGGCGGGGGGTTTTGGGATGAGGACGACGAGGTTGCCCGGCTGATTGATCGATGCCTCCATGACGATGACGACTCATGCATCACGAGTCGCCGCCGCCGCCGAGCTTGGCGAGCAGCGCGGCGACGAGCTGGTGCCGGCGCTCCTCGCGCTCCTCGGCGCGCGCGCGCCAGGCGTCCTCGCGCTCCCGCCAGCGGCGCACGAGCGCGAGGCGCTCCTCGCCGAGCGCGACCATGGCGGTGCGCCACTCCTCCTCGCGGGCGCGGCGCTCGGCCTCGCGCGCCTCGGCGGCCTCCACCCAGCGCTCCTCCATCTCGGCCTGGCGGCGCATGAACTCGCGCAGCATGGCCTCCACCTCGCCCTGGTCCCTACTAGCGGCCCGCGCCGCCTGTTGCTGCTGCTTCCGCCTGCGCTTCTTCGCCCCGGCCCTGCTCGCGCCCGCCGCCAGCTCGCCCCCGGCCTCCTCGTCGCCCGCCGCCGCCTCCGCGTCGCCCGCCTCGGTCGCTTCGTCTTCCTCCTCCTCCTCGACGTCCTCGCCGTCGCCGGCGCCTTCGTCGTCCAGCGCCGACGACGTCGTCCGCACGCCCTTGCCCTTGGCCCTCTTCCTCTCCAATGCTTGCGCGCGCTCGGCCCGGGCGTCGAAGATCCGCCTCACCTCGTCGTGGAACGGGAACTGCGGCCTCGGCTGCTGCTGCTGCTGCTGCTGCGCGGCGGATGCGGAAGCTGGGTCGCCGACGGCCGCCGCTGCCGCGGCCGCGGCCTCGGTGCCCTTGAACCTGGTGACGAGGTTCTTCCACTTGGACTTGCACTGGTCCGGGGTGCGCGAGAAGCCCCCTGCGCGTGGAGGCGCGCGGAGACGGCCTCCCAGAGCGCCTTGTTGCGCTTGGTGGTGAGGAAGGAGTGGTCGAGCTCGGCGCGGACGGCGAGGAACGCGGCCGTCTCTGCGTGGGACCACTGCGGCAGGCGCTCCCGCTCGAGGCTGGCAGCGGCGCTGGAGGCGGCCGAGGCGGAGGCGGCGGAGGGCAGCGGCGGCTCGGGGAGCGGCGGGAGCGGCGGGAAGTGCGGGTGGTGCGGCGGCGACGGCGAGAGCAGCGGGTGGTACGGGCTCGAGAAGGAGGTGTTGAGGTGGTGGAAGGGATCCATGGCGGATGCGGAGGTGGTGGATGGGAGTGGGACGGGACGGGACGGGACAGTGGGGTTAGCCGGTTCGGGATGGATGATTTGGACGCCGGGGAAAGGGGGAGAAGACGGAGGTTGATGTGATCGGTGACGCCGGCGGTCAGGTCATTGGTGGGAATTGGGAGGGAATGGAAGTCAAGAGCGGCCGAGGAGGATGAGGGCTGGCCTTCCCCGCTTGTTTCGCGAGACCCAGAGAGAGAAAAGAGAGGTGAAGAAAATCTGTTGTTGGCGTGGCCTGGCCTGCTGCGGGGTTTCAACGCGGAAACGGCTTGCTTTCATATTGCTTTCTTCGCAAGATCTGGATCCTCTGCGCCGCCCGGGCCGCCTGGCTTCATTCATGTCAGCCATGCTTCCCCTGATGGTTGGGCTCGATTTTTCTTCCCATCTGCTGCCTTAAATTGACAGTCTGCTGCTGCGTGGCAGTGGCACACGACTAATCTATTCCTACATTACACGTAACCGTGCTTCCTAAAAATGTGCAACTCACTTTCCTATGAGTCAAAGCTTTTCTTTTAAAGGAAAAACAACCAGATAGTATAACCAAATATACAGATACTTATTTATGATGCATAATAAATATTGATAGATTAATCATGTATATAGTTTCTTATTATTACTCCTCCATTCTCTTTTATAAACCATTCAAATTTCATTTATTTGTTTATTTAACTTATGGTCATTGGATAGTACAGTTAATTACAAATTTGACCATATCAATATTATATGATAAATTTATAGAAATAATAAAGAAATCTTAGGCAAACTATTGGTCAAAGTTTCCAAGGTTCGGTTCTATCTTAAGTTTGAGCCAATTATGTTGGTATTATCTTCTGATTTTTAGAGTATTACACCGCCCTTTCACAAACATGACTCCAAAGAAAAGGAAAATTACAAAGTTCAAAACTTGTTCGTCTTCCTCGAAGCCTTTAGAGATCCGTTCGTCACCGCCATCGAAGCCGCTTCCCAATCGTCGTCGGGCACGGACCCAAACTCCACAAGGTGGAGGCCATGAAGAGGAGGACTTATGTAACACCCAGGTGTTACGTTAAGCAAAACTTGCCATGTCATCATCATCATTGCATGAGCATTCATGATTAGAAAACCCTAATTCAAACAATTAAAATGAGTTTATGATTCTAGGGTGTTGTTTGAGCTCCTTTGTAGTACATGTGCTTATGTTTATAATTTGAATCCTGCTCACATGTTTACTTTTATCAATAAAAGCAATCAACTAAAATCAACCACAGTGTTTGCAAGTGTTTGCCTAACCACGACTCCTACACCAAACAAGTTTTCTAAAAGCAAATGGTGCAAAAGAAAGAATCAAATTTGAAATTGGAATTCAAATCCCAAACCTTAGCATGAAGGCTAAGTGTTGGGTTTTTGAATTTCACTTTCAATTTTGGTGAGCTAACTATAATTAATTTTCTAAATAAAGTTGCTAACCAATAGCACTATTTCAAAGTATGAACTTTGTACTTTGAAAGTGTACTGTTGGTTGAGTTTTAAAAAGTGCCACATCATCATAATTTATTTGCCCAAAGATTCAATTTGAAAATCATTTCAAAAAGGGAGATTTTTAAAGTGTTTTTTACCCCCTTTACAATTTCACTTCAAAATATTCAAAATTTGAGAAAACCTCCAAAATACAGTTTGTGCATCTCTTTGAGCTCTACAACTTTGGTATACAAAGTTTTTCAAGTTTTTGAATAAAATTTGGATTAATTTCAAAAGTAATTTGAATTTCAAATTGTCCCCTTTTGAGTTTTAAACTCTAATTCAAAAATTATTTGGTTTCATGAAAAACTCCCTAAATGAAAGTTGTAGATATTGAGAAATAGAACAACTTTTTATTTTTGGAGATTTTCATCTTTTATTAAAAAATTAAAAAGTAATTTTAAAATCCCTCAAGTTAGGGTTTTATGTTCTTTTCAAACTTGAAGTTCAAATTCAAAAACTAGTTTGAATCTGACAAAACTTCTTTAATGAAAGTTGTAGAGCACAAAATTTTGAGCCAACTGTATTTTGGGCTATTTTTGTGTACAGTACAATTTTTGAAAATAATTTCGAAAATAGAAAAATGTCTTTGGCTGCTTTCGGTTGAAGGGGGGGGACACCTCATCGGTGCCCATGCGGACGGCCGGCCGGCGGCCCGCCGTGGCCGTTCTCGGCGTTCCGCTTTTTCTCGGCGCCAACCAGCTCACCGGCATCGTGACGTCGTTCCTCCACCTGTTTTGGCCCTGGATTAAGCCCTATAAAAAAAAGTCATGCGTCGGCGTCGCTTTTCTTCCATTCCTTTCGCCGTCGACCGCCGTCGTTCTTCCACCAAATTCGCGCAATCCACCCGCTCACTTTGCCCAATTTCGCGGTCATCATCTCCGCCCCATCCTTTGCATGCGCTCTGAACCCGGGTGGTCCTTGAGATCGCGGAGTTGCTCCGCACGAGCATCTTCTTCTCCATCGTCACGCGCCCGCCGTGTATTTTTTTCCTCACCTGCTTTCGCGCTCGAGTGTTTCAAGTTCCACCATTTCTTTTTTTAGTTTCCGTGACTCACTGAGTGATGCTTCTCTCTGTTTCCATCATGCCGCGGCGGACCCGTGAGTGACAGCCTCGCCATCGGGTCGCGCCCCGCGCGGCCATTTGCCACCGCCGTAGACCACTCTCCGTTCTTTCAAGCCCCGTCTCTCCGTTGTTTTGAAGTCGCGGTGAGCTCGCGAGTCTTACGAGGGGGTTGGTTGCGTCGGAGTTCGCGATGGGTTGTTCGGGGCGTTGTGTGGTAGCCAAGGGGAGCTCCGTCGTCCGCCGTGGGCATGCTCGTCGCCCGTCGTGCTCGGTGCCGTCGAGTCGTGTCGTAGGGTATCGTGTCCACAGTGATGTGTTAAAGTGCGCCGGTTACACTTGGTTTCCGGTAGGAGGAGGAGAGCGGTCGGGATCGCCGGGCGTGGCCGCCGAGTCGCCGGTATGCGCTCCGGTGGTCGGAGAAGGTTTTGTAATAGCTCGTCTGGGCGCGGCAGAAGAGAGAGGAGTCCACCCGGTGTAGTTGGTTTCGACGGAGGGTGCGCCGTTAGCACGGACGCCGATGGCCGTCGGCCGCGTAATCCCGAGGGGAGAGAAGGAGAAAGAGGGGGGAGAGGGTGACGAGGCCGGGCCGCGCTTTGTCGGCCAGGAGAGGAGGAGGAGGCGTGGGCAGCGGCGTGCGTGTCGGGGCGGGCAGGCATTTGGGCAGGCAAGCCGCCGCAGTGAGCCGAGGGGGAAAGAAAAATGGTTTTCTTTTTCTATTTTAATTTCAAGCACTACTTTTCATCTTTTTTGTTGTAATTTTATTTTGGGCAGATAAAAATGTAATAAAAATATGTGAGTGCTCTCCATAATATGCTCTGTCCATGAAAAATGCTAACTTATGGTTTTCAGTAAGTTTTAGTTATAATTAAAATTGCTCCTTTAATTTATAAATGCAACTTTCATGATTTTTAATAATTAAAATATAACTCCAAAAATTATGAAAATTTGTTTTGTGTGCTAATTAGATGGTAATGAGCTTAATTATGAAGTTTGGTTAAGTTTTGATTAAGTTTTTTTGTATTATTCCTTAATTAATCCTTTAGTTAAAATTAGGGTTTAATTAATCTTCCATTTAGCAAAATAATTAGTGGCTTTCAACGACTGTAAAAATGGTCAATAAATTAGTAATCACCTTTAATCACTAATAAGGTTGCTTGATTTTGGGATTGGTGATGACCCTAGGTCATTAACCACGATGACCTTCGGCATTTCATGTTGATTGCGTATCGCTAGTCCGTCGTCGTCGGCGCTAGTTATACCTTCTTAGTATAAGGTTACCGTGAAGGAAAGTTGTACTCAAGATCGATTAAGAATCGTTGCATCGTTATCACATGTTCATTTCATTTTCTTTGCATTATAATCATGCATCGTATCGTGTAGTTGTATCGAGGAGGGAGTTGAGCCATCTCCGTTTCGAAGAGGTTGAATACGCTCTGGTGAGTGGGTAGGCGGTGAGCCTCACTTCATCGAGCCCCAAGGCAAGCCCGGATGCATTCAAACCCGCCTTGTATTTGAAAAGTTTTTATGATTTCATGTGATGATCTTTGCATTAGGTGTAGGAGTTGTGTGTTACCCTACTTTGATGCATTTACCATACCTTGATATATTATCTGGATACTGTTTTTGATTTGAAATGCTTAGTATGCGCTTAGTCTTGCTACTAGTGTAGGGTTTTGATAAATTGTTTACAAAGGTGTGATCACAAAGATCCACGAAGGGAATTTATGAAAACTTGATGTTGCTTATGCGCCTACCTCTCACCCTTGGCGGGTCGAGATGCGCCCAAGAACATGATGATGAGTAAATCGAGGCGCCGGTGGGTGACTTGCATCGGGAGGGGCTCTTGCCACGGTGTAGTGTCGTCCACTTGTGTCGGTTAAGCAGGATTCGTTGTTTGGCCCTTGGATCATGAGGTTATTGGATAGTACTATTCGCATGCTAATGGCGGTAAACTCCACTTGGACTATCTTTTTATTAGAGCGGACAAGTAGCGTGTGCCCATCCTACGATGCGCCGCCGAAGTGGCCGGCGGCCGTAGTGAGGTGGTGTCTTGTACCTCCGTTACGGTAAGGAGAAATCCGGGCGTGAGTTGATGTATGTAAGATGTTGGTCTGCATACATCGTGCGGCTAGAAGCCCATTTGGGTATATAAAGCGATTCGAAATCGTCGTGTGCTCCACGATATGGGGGCCGTGATCCTCGCACCCAACATCGTAGTAATGATGGAAGTTGAGTATGGAAAGTTTTGAATTCGGTATATGTTTGACAAGTGATTGATACATTAAGGACTGGCTTAGTCTTTTTAGCAAAAAGAGTCTTTTGATCTTGCTAAAGCCTCACCTTGATTCCTATTAGCCCGGCATTTCGAGTCTTCTCCCCAAATTTTGGTCGGATAAGTCTTGCGGAGTACTTTTTGTACTCGGGGTTTGTTCAACCCACATTTGCGGGTGAACCGCATGGGCAAGCGTGCTACGGCCCCCTTCTTTGCGGGGGCGGTTGTTGAAGAAGTGTCACGAGGAAGAGTGAATTGAGTGGCCTGCAGGCGGGGCACCTTTTGTTGAGTGAGTGTAATAAAGTTATATAATGATACTTCATTTGTTTGTAATATTACTCGGTTTGTATAAGTTTTACAAAATGTTTGTAAATTAAGTTATTGTAAGTCTTCCGCTACTACGGTATTTTTGTATGAAAATTTTTGTAATCTTGTGATGTACATGTAAGTATCGATCTGGGTGTTTGTGGTTTTATCGGGGATCCACCCGGCGGAACATTCTAGGTTATATGGTGTATAAGCATGGTTGGGCGAGGTCTTAAGGGACAAGGTCGGTGCTTGTGGGCCATATAATTTAGAAAGGTTACGCCCACGAAAGAATATCGAGCGGTACTTACAAAGATACTACGGTATTACTTTTCAAAAACTTCAAAATGTTTTGAATCTAAATGCTAAAATAGGGTTTTTAGTCCAAATTGCTTCTTGCTCCGTCTTAATTCTTTCTAGTAGCCCCCCATAGGTGCTATTTATAAAAGTCTTAAGCGGAGTATCATGTATTTTCTCTTTTGCCCTATATTGCTAAAAGTATGTTTATGTAAGTTTAAAAAGATTTTACTCGATCCGTAGGTCCGATCATGCATCATATTTAATTCACATGTTTAAAAATTTAATTTCGAAACAAAGTGGTTGGGCTAAGTAAAATCAATCCTATTCTTTAGCGACTTTAAGGTTCTCAATCTTATAGATTCTATCTTTGCTTCCCTGAGGATGGCCCGTACCAAGCGGACTCCTCATAAGAAGAGGCCGGTCCTAGGGGTGTGCCACGTCACGGATGGCACCACGCCCCTTAACGATCTTTGAAAGGCCCAAGCGAGGCGAATCTTGAGAAGAAGAAAACCAAGAAGCAAAAGATAGGCGGAGTTGTCTCTTGAGCTAGCTATCGCCACCAAGGGCGTAGCATAGCAATTGCCGAAAAGGGATGAAGTGAAGTCCGAGCTAGAGGGTTCGGTGAGGCGGGGCGGTCGGATCTTCGAGTCATCACCAAGCTCAAACAAACCATCGCTCGTCTTCGGCATGAGGCGGGCGGCGATGCATCGGAGGAATGATGGATATGACTACATTGAGGAGCTGCAGATCCGGGTGGCGAACCTCGAAGCATATCTGACTGCTACGCATGAGGAGATCCATCACCGGTATAATCTCCATGATCCTTTATACCAGCGGCAGTCATTTGCCAGGATGACTTAGGTGCCGTGGAGTCACGAGGCGTACTCAGCACCGGCCAGGAGTCCGAGGTAGCTGAGTCCGTGGCGAGCAATGAGTCGACCCGGATGAGGGATCGACATCGAGGCTCCACGAGAGAGAGAGAGAGATGTAATATATGTTAAATAGTCAACACAGGGGTGTCAGGCCTATGGGCGGACTTGTAAAAAATAAATAAGTGAACCTTTGTATGATTGGCTTGTCTTTGTTGCTTTCAATTTTAATAAATCACCTTTGTGAATAAATCCGATCTTGTTTATAACGGATGTGCGGTTCTTCACAAGAGAGGGGTGAATCCCTCGGGCACCACAAGCACCACCGTCTTTTGAAGGCTGTGGCGACTTTAGTCCACGCCACCACTTGAAAATGCCCGTATGCTACGGGAGATAAGTCGGCGAGAATCGAGAATGCACCACGTGAAAATCGGGGTCGTCGTAATCACGACGAAATCACCTATCGGACTTCACCGATACTCGTCGCCCGGTGTTCACGGTGAGGAGCCCCTAGAAGCTAATGATTGGCTTCGCATTATAGATCTGAAGTTTGATCTTTGGAAGGTTGTCCGGACTTGATGAAACCCAAGTTTGCCGCCCATTGAGAGGCCACGCATCTGCATGGTGGGCAAATTTCCTGCCGCGGCGGCCGGCCGACCCGGCCAATCACACGGGCCAGGTGTTCAAAGATGCATTCCGTCGGCATTTTATACGGCGGAGTAATGCAACTAAGTTAGAAGAGTTTTTAGCCACGAAACAAGGTGGACAATCGGTGGTGCGATGCGTGAACTCCTTTAGCCACCTCTCACGGTATGCACCGGAACATGTGGATGCGATATAAAAGAAAGAAGAAGTGCTTCCTCGGGGGTTTAAAGGGAGATATCAAAACCCACCTTACCTCAAACCCCAATGCCACTTTCTACGAGGCGTGGATATAGCCATTGCCTATGAGAAATCCCTGTCGGAACAAAAGAGTGAGGGCGGCGTGCTTTCTCTCGACAATTGGCGGAATCGAAGCGCGAGAAAGTTATCTATCATCCCACCCGGCACTATAAGCCCACCATTTCGCTATCCACAGCGGCCTTAAAATCCTCAACCCTATCGCTACCCACCACGGCGGCAACAAGCTCAGAGGCAGCGGTGTACCCTCGCCTGGCTTGCCATAACCTATCCCAGCTGCCAGAACACCCGGGGTGTTGAAAACCAACTCCACCGGCTCCACAAAATACTTCTACCGGTTTCGGCCCGTGTTTCAATTGTGATCAAGTCGGGCATACGTATCGGCTGTCCCTACTCCTAAAAGGAATGCTTCCCAATTTCGGCAAAGTGCGGCGGTCAACAGCCCGAGTCAAGGCGGGGTGTTCCACGGCGTGTCCAGAAGGTTAATCAGAGGGAAGGCTGGGCGCGTCTATCAAGTCGATCGGGGAGCGTTCTTGAAGGAGAACCCGTGTTGATGGGTATGTTCCCTGTTGCCGATTACCCCACTTACATTATTTGATTACGGTGCATCTCATACATTTATCAACCGCACCTTTGTTACCAAGCATGAAATTCCCATAAAAAGAAATTAAAGATGAGTTTATGGTGCAATCACAGGGAGGCGTATGTGTACACGGGAAGTAGTCTCAAATTCCTATATCTCTTGGTGGGTATTTATATCCCACGGATCTGATAGTATTGAAGGATCAAAATATAGATGTGATCCTCGGAATGAAAGGCGAGTTACGCCCGGTATATATTTGTGATAGATACTACGAATAGAAATGTTAAGTTGTTGCTACCCGATAACCAGTCCCCACTCCTTATCCAATTTCCGATTCCCAAGAGAAGCGGTTCGACCGCTAATGCAACCTCGGTGCCGGCACTTCAAGATATACCGGTAGTACGTGAGTTTCGGATGTGTTCCACGATGATTTGCACGGGCTACCACAGGAAAGAGATGTTGAATTTGTGATTGAGTTGAAGTTGGTCTTGCACCGGTATCCCGAAGAGCTTATAGGATGCCCCCAAAAGAGTTAGCTGAATTGAAAACTCAATTGAAAGAATTGTTGGATAAAGGTTTTTATCCGAGGCCTAGTTCATCGCCCGTGGGGTTGTCTGCAATCTTTGTGAAAAAGAAAGATCAAACTCGAGAATGTGTGTGGACTATCGTCCATTAAGCGAGGTGACCATCAAAAATAAATATCCTCTTCCTCGTATCGATCTTCTCTTTGATCAACTTGCGGGAGCCAAGGTGTTCTCTAAGATTGATCTTAGATCGGCTACCACCAAATACGTATCGGCGGGAAGATATTCGAAAACCGCCTTTACCACCGAATCGGCCTATACGAATATCTAGTCATGTCATTTGGGCTTACTAATGCTCCGGCCCATTTCATGTATCGATGAACTTCGGTGTTTATGCCCGAGCTCGATCGTTTTGTCGTAGTGTTCATCGGCGACATTCTTATATATTCAAAAATAAAAAGAGCATGCGGAGCATCTCCGGTATTGTTACATCTCGTCTCAGAGAACATCGACTTTATGCTAAATTTAGTAAGTGTGAGTTTTGGCTTAGTGAAGTCAAATTCCTTGGGCATGTCTTATCGGTAGAGGGTGTTGCGATTGATCCCGGCAAAATCCAAGATATTCTTAATTGGAAACCACCCACCACCGTTCATCAAGTTCGTAGCTTCCTTGGAATGGCGGGATATTACCGTCGTTTAGTTCTGATTTCTCCAAATTAGCCAAACCAATCACGAGAACTCCTCAAGAATCAAACCAAATTCCGATGGTCATTTGAATGTGAGCAAGCTTTCCATAAGTTAAAAGATCTTCTAACCCTTTGCCCCAATCCTTGCTCGGCCGGATATTGAAAAGCCATTCGATGTGTATTGTGATGCGTCGGCATCGGCATCGGATGTGTGTTAATGCAAGAGGGCAAAGTTATTGCTTATGCTTCGAGGCGGTTGAAGCGACATGAAGAGCATTATCCAACTCATGATCTTGAGTTAGCGCGATTGTGCATGCTCACGAAAATATGGAGGCATTATTTCTTTGGGCAACAAATGTCATATTTATAGTGATCATAAAAGTTTGAAGTATATCTTCACACGATGCGAGTTGAATATGAGGCGGCGAAGGTGGCTTGAATTAATCAAAGATTATGATCTTGGCGTCCATTATCATCTGGCAAAGCCAATGTGGTTGCGGATGCTCTCGGTCGAAAGAGTCGGTGCAAGCTGTCTTCTTTGTCACTCGATAAATCTGAGTCTATGTCAAGAGTTTAGAGATTAAATATTGATATAATTTCTCGAGGGTACTACGAATGATATCACCATACACTCATCTATTCAAGAAAAAGATTATTGCCGCTCAACGAGAAAGCAAAGGGCTCAAGCATATCGGAGAAAAAGTCGGATCGGGGCAAGCATCTTGCTTCCGCCTTGATGATGATAATGTGTTATGGTTCAAAAATCGTTTGGTTGTTCCAAAAGTTCGAACTCCGGCGAGATGATTCTTGATGAAGCTCACCTAACCGATTCTCGATTCACCGAGGTAGCAATAAGATGTATCATGACACCGAGGCGAGAGATTCTAGTGGACTAAAATGAAAATCGAGATAGCTCGCTATGTTGCAAGATGTGACACTTGTCGTCGAGAAAGTCAAAAGGCGTGCATCGAAGGCTAGGAGGAATGCTACAACCTTTACCAATTCCGGCTGGAAGTGGGGAAGATATAAGTATGGATTTTATTGTGGAGTGCGCCTACAACGGCAAAGGGTTATGATTCTATATGGGTGATTGTGGATCGATTGACTAAGTCGGCCCATTTTATTCGGTGAAGAATGTTTCTGCGCACCTCAATATCTTGGCGGTTATACATAAACTAGAATTATGTGTTTGCATGGGGTACCCAAGTCTATTGTTACCGATAGAGGCACACGGTTTGTTGCTAAATTCTTAGAAATTTCATGAAACATTGGGTACTAATTTATTATATATACGACTTACCATCCATAAGGCTGGAGGCGACTGAAAGAGTAAATCAAATTCTAGAAGATATGTTGAGATCTTGTGTATTGACATATTCCTCGGCATGGGATGAATGTTTGCCATTAGCGAGAATTTGCTTATAATAATAGCTATCAAGAAAGTCTCAAAAATGGCACCATTTGAAGCATTATATAATTACCGACGATGTCGTACTCCACTTAAGCGAAGTGCGAACCGGGAGAAAGGTGGTTCTATGGGGTTGATTTAGTTAAAAGCGAAGATAAAAGTCGAGACAAATTCAAGCAAATTTGAGAAGGGCTCGGTCTCGACAAAAGAGTTATGCGGATCGTCATCGTCGACCCTTGGCGTTTAAAGTTGGAGATTATGTATACTTGAAGGTGTCACTTAGAGCAAAGGTATCGGCCGTTTCGGGGTGAAAGGTAAACTAGCACCTCGATACATCGGTCCATTTCAAATTATTGAGCGATTATGTGGGAAGGTAGCATATCGTGCGGATCTACGAGCAATTGTCTCTTGTACACAATGTGTTTCATGTGTCACAATTAAAAAAATGTTTGCAAGTACCGAGACAAAGGTCGTCGACATTGAAGGCATCAATATTGAGCTGATCTAACAAGTCTTTGAATATCCAATCAAAATTCTTGGCCAGAAAAAGACCGAGTCACCACCGAGGCACATAAGAAGATTTTATAAAGTTCGGTGGGATCGGCACTCGAGGATGAAGCCACTTGGGAATCTGAGGAATTCTTGAATGAGCACTTTCAGGAGTTTCTTTCTTCTTTCTCTAAGTCATGATTGGTTTCTAAAATTGTGACTTTCCAAAAATATGAGACTTGTAATATGAACCTTCTACCTCCCTCATGAAACAATGTAAGATGTGTTTGCTTGACACATTTCCTTTTCCATTACTTAGCCCTAAGCTTTGAATCTCGGGGACGAGATTCCTTTTAAGGAATATAATGTAACACCCGGTGTTACGTTAAGCAAAACCTGCCATGTCATCATCATCATTGCATGAGCATTCATGATTAGAAAACCTAATTCAAACAATTAAAATGAGTTTACGATTCTAGGGTGTTGTTTGAGCTCCTTTGTATTACATGTGCTTATGTTTATAATTTGAATCCTGCTCACATGTTTACTTTTATCAATAAAAGCAATCAACTAAAATCAACCTGGTGTTTGCAAGTGTTTGCCTAACCCGACTCCTACACCAAACAAGTTTTCTAAAAGCAAATGGTGCAAAAGAAAGAATCAAATTTGAAATTGGAATTCAAATCCCAAACCTTAGCATGAAGGCTAAGTGTTGGGTTGAATTTCACTTTCAAATTTGGTGAAGCTAACTATAATTAATTTTTCTAAATAAAAGTTGCTAACCAATAGCACTATTTCAAAGTATGAACTTTGTACTTTGAAAGTGTACTGTTGGTTGAGTTTAAAAGTGCCACATCATCATAATTTATTTGCCCAAAGATTCAATTTGAAAATCATTTCAAAAGGGAGATTTTTAAAGTGTGTTTTACCCCTTTACAATTTCACTTCAAAATATTCAAAATTTGGGAAAACCTCCAAAATACAGTTTGTGCATCTCTTTGAGCTCTACAACTTTGGTATACAAAAGTTTTTCAAGTTTTTGAATAAAATTTGGATTAATTTCAAAAGTAATTTGAATTTCAAATTGTCCCCTTTTGAGTTTTAAACTCTAATTCAAAAATTATTTGGTTTCATGAAAAACTTCCTAAATGAAAGTTGTAGATATTGAGAAATGGAACAACTTTTATTTTTGGAAGATTTTCATCTTTTATTCAAAATTTGAAAGTAATTTTAAAATCCCTCAAGTTAGGGTTTTTATGTTAAATTCAAACTTGAAGTTCAAATTCAAAAACTAGTTTGAATCTGACAAAACTTCTTTAATGAAAGTTGTAGAGCACAAAATTTTGAGCCAACTGTATTTTGGGATATTTTTTTTGTGTACAACAATTTTTGAAAATAATTTCGAAAATAGAAAAATGTCTTGGCTACTTTCTACGGTGAGGCAGGGGGGACACCTCATCGGCGCCCATGCCGGCCGGCCGGCCGGCGACGCCCGTGGCCGTTCTCCGGCGTTCCCGCTTTTTCTCATGCCGCCAACCAGCTCCGGCATCGTGGCGTCGTTCCTCCCTGTTGGCCAGATTCGCCTATAAAGCCGGCGTCGTAGGCGGCGTCGCGTTTTCTTTCTTCCCTCTACGAGTCGGCAATTAGCCGTTCTTCCACCAAATTCGCGCAATCCACCGCTCAACGCCCAATTGCTCCGGTCATCATCTCGCCCCCATCTTCTGTCCTTTCCCCGAAAATGCAGATACAAAGCGAGATCGCAGAACTTGCCAAACATCTTCATCATCCGATTAGATACTGCCCGCCCCTTGCGTGTATTTTCCTACTTGAGGCGGCGCTCCGCAGCATCTCAAGCCTCACCATTTCTTTTCGGCTTAGCCGTGACTCAGCGGTGTGATCGGCTCACTTGTTTCCATCATGCACGAACAGGACAGTTAGGCAACAGTGAGCTCGCCATCAGTCACACCCAGCCTTGTTGCCACCGCCCGTCTACCCTCTCGATCCACCTCCAAGCCCGTCTCTCCGTTGTGTTGAAGTCGCGGTGAGCTAGCGAGGTCTTCCCGGGGTTGGTTGTCGTCGGGTTGCAGGTGGGTTGAGTCGGGCGTTGTGGGCGCAGGGGAGCCTCGTCGTCCGAGTGGGCATGCTGGTCGGTGTGTGCTCACATTACGCACCTCGTTATTGGCAAATTCTGTTGCCATGTTCGGTTCCATTGAGTTTAGTCGTGGTGTGCCGTCGCCGGCCTTGGGATCCATCTGTCGCGTCTCCGATTGGAAGGCGTTTGATACCTCGTTGGAGTGCGGTTCGGTGCGAGGAACGTCGGTGTAGATTTGGGATTTGCTTGTCGGGGGGAGGGGAGAGGAGGAGAGGGAGGCGAGGGGCTGGCCGGGCTGTCAGTGATGAGTGGGCCGAGGCTGTGCCGGGCCGTGGGCGCCCGCAGTGATGAAGCGGGGAAAGAGAAAAAATGGTTTTTCTTTTTCTATTTTTAATTTCAAGCACTACTTTTCATCTTTTTTTGTTGTATTTTATTTTGGGCAGATAAAAATGTAATAAAAATATGTGAGTGCTCTCCATAATATGCTCTGTCCATGAAAAATGCTAACTTATGGTTTTCAGTAAGTTTTAGTTATAATTAAAAATTGCTCCTTTAATTAATAAATGCAACTTTCATGATTTTTAATAATTAAAATATAACTCCAAAAATTTGAAAAATTGTTGTTTTGTGTGCTAATTAGATGGTAATGATCTTAATTATGAAGTTTGGTTAAGTTTTGATTAAGTTTTTTGTATTGCTTAATTAATCCTTAATTAATTAATGTTTAATAATTAATTCTTTAATTAATTAGGGTTTAATTAATCTTCCATTTAGCAAAGTTAATTAGTGACTTTCAACGACTGTAAAATGGTCAATAAATTAGTAATCACCTTTAATCACTAATAAGGTTGCTTGATTTTGGGATTGGTGATGACCCTAGGTCATTAACCTAATGACCTTGGCATTTCATGTTGATTGCGTATGCTTTTAGTCCGTCGTCGTCGCGCTAGTTATACCTTCTTAGTATAAGGTTACCGTGAAGGAAAGTTGTACTCAAGATCGATTAAGAATTGTTGCATCGTTATCACATGTTCATTTCATTCTTTGCATTATAATCATGCATACGTATCGTGTAGCGTCTAATACGAGGAGGGGTCGAGGCCATCTCCGGTTCTTGAAGAAGGTTCTTTTGGATGCGCGGCGGGTGATTGATTGGTTGAACTGGTCACCGTCGAGCCCAAAGGCAAGCCCGGATGCATTCAAACCACGCCTTGTATTTCGAAAAAGTTTTTTATGATTTCATGTGATGATACTGCATTAGGTGTAGGGTTGTGTGTTACCCTACTTGATGCATTTACCATACCTTGATATATTTATCACGGATACTGTTTTGATTTCAAAATGCTTAGTATGGCTTAGTCTTGCTACTAGTGTAGGGTTTTGATAAACTGTTTACAAAGGTGTGATCACAATGATGATGGGACTTTTATGACTTGATGTTGCTTGTCACCTACCTCTCACCTTGCTTGGGGGAGGCCCAAGAACATGATGATGAATAAATCGAGCCAGGTGGAGTGACTTGCATGCTTACGGTGTAGTGTCGTCCACTTGTGTGGGTTAAGCACCATTCGTTGCTTGGCCCCCTTGGATCATGAGGTTATTGGATAGTACTAATTAAGCATGCTAATGGCGGTAAACTCCACTTGGACTATCTTTTACTAGAGCGGACAAGTAGCGTGTGCCCATCCTACGATGCGCACCGCCCGAAGTAACCCGGCGGCCGTAGTGAGGGTGGTGTCTTGTACCTCCCGTTACGGTAGGGAGAAATCCGGGCGTGAGTTGATGTATGTAAGATGTTGGTCACACATACATCGTGCGGCTAAGGAAACCCCGGTGGGTATATAAGCGATTCGAATCGTCGTGTGCTCCACGATATGGGGGCCGTGATCCTCGCACACCCGACATCGTAGTAATAATGGAAGTTGAGTATGGAAAGTTTTTGAATTCGGTATATGTTTGACAAGTGATTGATACATGGGGTGGCTTAGTCTTTTTTTAGCAAAAGAGTCTTTTTGATCTTGCTAAAGCCTCACCTTGATTCCTATTGCGGCATTCACGAGTCTTCTCCCCAATTTTGGTGGGGTAAGTCTTGCGGAGTACTTTTTGTACTCGGGGTTTTGTTCAACCCACATTGAGGTGGGCTGCATGGGCAAGCGTGCTACGGCCTATTTTGCATGACGGTTGTTGAAGAAATATCGAGGAAAGAGTGAATTGGTGGCCTCAGGCAGGGCACCTTTGTTAGTGAAGTGTAATAAGTTATATATAATGATACTTCATTTGTTTGTAATATTACTACGGTTTGTATAAGTTTTACAAAATGTTTGTAAATTAAGTTATTATAGAATCTTCGCTACTACGGTATTAAATTTGCTATACTTAAAAATATAGCATCACCATTTATAGCTACAAATAGGTTTATTTTAAACACACTTCCTCGATCTGTCCTGAATAAATATATTTCTAGAGTTGTCCTAAGTTAAGCTTTTTTAAAACTTTAAGTGAATTTCTATAATTTTAGAGATTTATAGTATTAAATTAGTATCATCAGATTTATTATAGAATATATTTTCATAATATACTTATTTTATGTTATAGATGTTGTTACTCTTTTTTATAAAGTTAATCTCAAACTTAAAATGTTTGACCGACATGGATTCTAGGAATTGATTTATTCAAAACGAGAGGAAGTATATTGTATGGTTATACCAACAACACCGAGTAGACATCATAATTTTTGCTTTTTTATATCTTAAACTTAAGATTTACTGACTCTTTAAAAAAATGAGATCTACTGTTTTTTTTTTGTCGGTGGCAATGCAAAATGTCTTTGTATGTATAAGACATCTGCTGGCTGTTGGATGATGTGGGGAGCTTAGCATCGTATACTTCTGCAATTTGGAATGGAGACAGTACATATATAACTTAATTGCTGCCGTGCTTATATATCTTGCTACCTCACTCGCGTCTCAAGCGGTCAAGCCATAACAAGTAATGCTAAATACCACAACTAATCTCATATCTATCGATTGCAGCAGCTGGAACAAAAAGTTAATAAAGCTGCAAAATGATTTTTTTTAAAAAAAATAAAGCTGCAAGACACAAAGACGGCACGAAAGTCAACTAGCAATGACACTGGACAATGAACCCCAACCATGACCATCTTTTTGGATGTATAAATGGTATTGACTTAAACACACACGGTCCGATCTGATTGAGCCGTTTTATTTTGCAAAAAGAAGGAAGCGGTTGGGCTCTGCTGGCAAAACTTTCAATCAATCGATCACACCCGTAAGGTTGGACCTTTGGAGCGAATCAAAACCCAAATAAATATGAGCAATGGTGGACTGATGAGATGTCGCTGCTGGTCCTATTAATTAATATTCTTCATTCCATGTGTCTTTCGTCATCTATGTTATGTACTTAGATTAGGAGATGGTTAATGCTATCTCACAATCCAACTTTATTTCCCAACTTTATTTTCCATTTATATGTCGAGTATTTCAGATGCAGTTATACTGATAGTTTGATGGTTGAGTCTCCATCTGCGAAGCAACCGATTGGGAGTTCGACCTCCAACCTCGCATGCACATATTTGCGAATGGGAAAAAAACCCGGCTATCTCACACTAAAATACAGTTAGTGCATGCAACGTTTATTTCACGCCAAAGTGCAGGTAGTGAAACTTTATTTAGTTTGGCAAAAGCAAAATTGGCGCGAACCACGAATACACATGAAAAAAAGATTGGAGTAAGCAAGAGGTCGTTAACGGTTAACGTTGCGATTACTGCAGCCATGACCGAGCGAGCCGCCGTGGGACGCGAGGCGGCGGCGTTCACAAAGGATCCGGGCGGGCATGCGGCATGCCACTACGGTGGGCCCAACTGGACGCGGGATGCGGGGGCCCGGGCCCGGGCCCCCTCCCTGCGTGGGGTGGTGGAGGGTGACGTCACGCAGACGACAGCGCGTCGTCATCGTCAGACGGCAAGGCCGTTGCATTGCATGCTTCACCGCGCGACGCGAGTCTTCCTTTGCTGCGAAGCAACTCGTTCTCTCTCTGTGTGTGTTCAGAGTCCAGATGGTGTCCATTTTTTCTTTTGCAGCAACTGCAGCGAGCACGCAGTTGCAGCAGGGGGAGGAGCAGGTCGTGAGCTTGTCGTCGTCCAGGTGGCGGCCCGCGACGATGACGATTCCGTGCCTGTGTTGTGTCTGTGTCTGTCATGGGCAATGGGAATGGCCTGGCTTGGCCTGCGCTGCAAGTAATCACAGCTAGCCGGACAGCGCAGCCGGCGGACGGACAGCCGGATGCCAGCCGGTCATTTTCCATTTGGACGCGCGCGCGCCTCCGGCTGGCCGGCAGACCGGCCGCCGGAGTGCGCCGCCCGGGCCGGAGCGAGTCCGCGCGCGACCCATGTCCCATGAATTGATTGCTGGTTGCGTGCTGGGCCCTGAGTCGGCGGAGGACGAAGGCGGCAGGGCAGGGCAGGGGCGCGCTTGGACGTGACACGTTCATTCATTCATTCACGCGGTGTTGCAATCGAATGTACTGTACGATGTGGGATCCTTTTTACTCCTATTTGTGTACGGCACGCACGAGGGTTGACACTTGGCGGCGTGGCGCGTCGCGAGTCTGGATGCGACCACCGGTCACCGGATGTTGGGAGACGTGTACGACTGCCATTGGCGTGTGTGTTCTCGAGTCCTACCAACCGGACCTGAGCGAACGCGGAAAAGGTTTGTTTTTCTTGTTTATATTTATTATTATAAACTTATATCTATACTTACGGAGTAGAACTCTTTCTATCCCAAATTATAATTCATCCTAGTTTCTTAGAGTTTGATCAATAAAATTTACATAATAAAGTAATATCATTCATGATAACAAACACTAAAAATCATTAGATTTTTCATTAATTATGCTTTTATAGTATACCTACACATGATGTCATGTTTTTTTTTTCTTCTCCTTGTAATTTTACTCAAACTTAAGTTGTTTTGTCAAACTTTTATGATGTCATTCATTTTTGTAAGAATGGATTTGCCTTTTTTTTTTATGAGTCAAGTTTTGTAGAAATAAGATCATATATATATTTTTCTCCCTCTGTTTCAGGATACTTTCAGACGACATTAGGATGTTGCAGCTACACACTTAGGGCGTGATTGGTACGTCGGCTGAGTTGAGCTTGGCTGAACTTCTAGAGACAGGCTAGCCTGCTGCATCCACATGCACATATTTGGTTGTCCTCCTCATTGAGCCAGGCTACAGCAGGGACAATATTTGGTTGCATTGAATTGCATCGCTACTACTCATAGATGTGCAGCCTTCCTACAAGCTCGTGCAGCTGCCAATAAGCCATGCTCCAAAAAACGGATCTCAAATCCCTTCCTAGAGAGCTAGGCTAGGAGGTGAGTTTTACATACCAGGAGCCTGGCCTCCTCGCGAACTGAGCCATCCAAACACTCCGCGCTGCATGGACGGAGCTAGATTGGGGCTCCTTCCCTCAACCAATCACACCCTAATAAGGGCCTTTTTGAATATGGCAATGGCTAGTAAGTTTGAGAAGATAATTTAAATTATATATTAGTAACTACTATGAAACGGAGGGAGAATAAAAAGAGTAACCAAAGTAATAATTAACTTCTTTTGTTTAGTCACATACTTAGTTCTTCGAAGGTGCTCATATGGGTGTGATGTGCTTGCATGAGTTTATAGTGGTGAGTGTGCTCTCGTGTATGTAAATGTCTGCGTCTATAATTGGATCTCGCAAAAAAACCAAACTTGATTTGGGAAACGCTAAGAGCGTCTCAACATTCAGGTTCTTCACCCTATGGCCTTAGAAAAGATGCTCATGAGAGGCAGGTCGGCAAGGCGAGAATGAGTCGCTCACCAGGACGGACAGGGTGGTGAGGCCGCGAGTGGCGGGAGACGACAGTTGGGCATGGAAGGGGCAGTGAAATCTTGTGGAAGGTCGAGCGAGGTCAGGTTAGCATAGCGAGGGCAACAGACGCTTGCGGCTTGTCAGCAGCGGCGCCATCAAGGATGGTAGACAGGGTATGGGAATGTGGAATGTTTTTTCGCTACGAGGAAGAAGAAAGGGCAGTGGAAGAAGAACAGTAGCATCCGAGTCTTGCTACTGTTCATAGTCTGAAAAAAAGACCCAGGTGCCTCGTTGGTCAAGAGAAGGAAAGGGTCGTCTCACAGTCCCTTGTGAGGAGACCAACCGTAGCACGGTTACTCTAGCTAGGACAGTCAGACTTATCTAACCTCTTTTTTCGTTGGGACGGACGCATAAATTCTCCGCGCGCGCGAGTGCATGCATGCTCCCGTTTTCCGGACGTGCTGAGGTGGCCATCAGCTAGCGCTCGATGCCAGTCGTCGGTCGTGGTCGATGCTGCCATGTTGGTCGTGGCTCCTACGCACGCCGTGGCGTACTGGCATGGCTGCCGGTCCACGGCGGCGGTGCCCGCCCGCGCGCCGGCCGCTGCCGGCCGACCACGTGTCGCCCCACACGCCCGCATGCATGCAATGCAAGCCGTGGCGCGCGTCGTCGCCGGCCCGGTACGGTACGGGTGGTCCATCGGATTGTCAAAGGCGCAGCAGAGGAGAGGACGGCAGCTGCAGGCAGAGGTTGACGATATGGGTGCATGCTGGATCCGGCCGGTTGAGACGATGGCGATGGGACCATCAGTAGAGTAGTAACTATATGTAATTTGTAGAATGGTGACTTGCTTGACGAAGATGATACTGTACGTACTAGGTCCTTGACCTTGAGGGTCGAGTTTGTGTACCCGTCGTGTCATTACCTATATGCTACTGCAGGTACAGTACTACAGCTAGCAACAGTAGTCAGTAGCTTTGCGCTTGCTTGCTTGCTTATCCTTCCTACTAAATTGGCCAGCCGGCCGGCCCGTCGTCGTCACTACTGGAGAGACGACAGACGAGTACGAAACCAGCGTAGAAGTCGACCGGCTGTCGGCGGCGAGATGACCGGCGGCGCAACGCACTACCGGATTTTCCTTCTTTGCCGAGTGCCTCAGGCACTCGGCAAAGCCTATATTACTATTTCGGTAAAGGCTTTTGCGAGTGTTGCATTTCGGCAAAGGCCACTTTCGGCAAAGAATCCGTCGGTAAAGAGGTCCTTTTTGCCGAGTCCAAAAAAATACTCGGCAAAACTCTTTTTGCGGGTGTTTTTTTCAAGACAAAGAAAAGCCTCTTTCGAAGTTTTTTTTTGCCGAGTTTTTTTCTTTAGCTCTCCTAAAAGAGCTCTTTTTGCCGAGTGCCCGAAAAAAACACTCGGCAAAAAGAAATTAACACTCGGCAAAGAGCAGGCGCTGGTTAGAAATCTGGAACGAAATGATGGGAGGAAATAAGGAACGGATGAAGAAATATATGCGCATGGTGCGTGCCTTCGTTCTCTCTATATGTGTCGTTGACTATACTTGCGGCTGTGGGAGGCCAGTCCATGCAAAGCGGCACTGCTGCGGGCTGCGGCCGCACGACCTCCTGTTTCCGGCCGGGACCGGATGCATGGCGGATGTGTACGCTGTTAGTACCCGCGGACGTGCATGAGCGGCGACAGATCGTCGTCTGTGTACTGTGGTTCATCGCATCCACGCACGCCGTGACGTGGCGTGGGCGTTATATTGCACACCGAAACCGACTGTTAGATCAGTACATTAGAGTCTGGCCTGGCGGTATTATATAACATAGCCCCGTTAGCATTAGAGTTAATTAATTAGAGATAAATATATTTTTCTTAAGAGCCAAGTGAACCTCTCTTCTCTATATATCAGAAGGGACGATGTACTACGGAGTACCACTGCATCTTTTGATCTAATTAAGCCAGAATTAATTGTAAGGAAAACAACCTACTGTATCTTTTGATAGTGATAATAATTAGCATATATATAAGAAGTATGTAAATTACTACGGATGGAACTGACGATTAGGATGATGAGATCATTAACTCGCCTGAATTAACCAGGCACATGCTTTGCTTAATTAATTAGTTGGTGTCCGTCACTAGCTGGCTTGTGTCACGAGACTCATCAGAGGTAACAACGCTTCCATTTCCTTTACATCGCATTGTCCTCCTTTGCTAACCTTTATTTGTCATCTGGATAGGCCATGCAGGCCCATTGCCGTACTGACCAACAAGGCGCAAAATCACGTTAGAGGAAAATAAGCAAAGCCTAAGATCGCCTTGCACGTTGCATGAGCCTGTTAGCAGGCCTGTCCCTGGGTAAGCTCGTGTGTATAGCCCAAATGAACCCGCGGTCCAGCCAGGCCTCATTCCACGAGTGGGCCTTTTTTATGGGCCAGACTCCCCCCAGTTGGGCCCTTTTGTGGCCGATATTAGGCCTCGGTGGGCTGAATACGACTCAACTCTATTTTTCTATTTTTCTGAATTTAATATTTTATATAAAACTGCTGAAATTTTGTAAAAATCATAACAAATCAAATAAACTTCAGAAAAATATCAAACCAAGTTTATTGAACTCCACATAACGAGCACTACAATCTAAATACATAACATCACATGCATGTTCTATTCTAATTTTATTACTAAAAATATAGATATATATTTGCCTACAGTTTTTCTAAAAAATATTTAATAGAGTTAGTTTCTTTATTTAAATTGCTACAAATTTTAACGTTCCATACCTATACCACATATAAAATAGAACTATTCATTATTACAAAAAAAATAAAACTCCTATTTACTCATAAAATGCTCGTCTCTCTTAAAAAATACTTCAAACAGTTCTTTCCCTACAATAAATATAGCTAAAAAATGATATTTTCCTTTCAATACCTAGGATAATATTTTAATTAAATAATACAGTTATTCAAAATACATACCATAACAAAGATGGATTTGTCTTACCTACATTGCTTAAAAAAAGTATGTACCTACTTGTATATAATTATTATTGCTCTACATATGAATCAAAGTCTGCAACAACTTAAATACTACGATGATGGAATACAGGCCCTAAGCGGCAACACCGTGTGCCTTTCTAGTAATAGATTATAAACCTAGTCTCTATTTTTTGGTCCAAGTCCCATTGATGCATACTAGCTCTGTAGCCAAAACAACAATTTAGGCCTTGTTGGATCATGATTGGATAATATTTGCCAAAATGAAAGTCTGCAACAACTTCAATAATATTTGCCAATTTTTTTTTCTCTCTCTCCATCACATCAATTTTTACCCGCACGCATGGAGCATTAAATATAAGTAAAAAAATAATTAATTGTATAGTTTAGTTGTAAATTATAAGATAAATCTTTTTTGAGCCTAGTTGGGTCATGATTAGATAATATTTACCAAAATGAAAATGCTACTATTCATTAGATTTAAAAAAAATTAGAATCTGAACAAGACCTTATATCTGTTCCACTACCTCCCAGTCGTGCGTGTCGTCTTCTTCCACACGGATCATGGCTCGGCAGGCTCGTGAATCGGCCCTTTCACACTTCACACGTGTCAGTTGTCCTCTTTTCATGTCAAAATCTGACAGACCTATCTTTAAGAGTAATTCATTCATTCATATTTAACTTGTAATTTTTTTGCATAGATATGACAACTATCCCATTTGTATTGTCATAAAAAAAGGATATATTTTTATGAAGCTAAACAACTTTGGACAATTGGACAGTGATTAGATAATCGAAGATTAATGGGCAGGACTTGTTGCTGCTCACATGTTTTTTTTATTCTAACATCTAAATTACAAGAAAAACACGACTATTACCAAGTACTAGAAGTCCGAAATAAATTAATTTAGATTAAAAATGCAATCAAGGAATAAAACGAAATACCTTAGGGCCAGGGCCTGATCCGCGCCGTTTTCCGTTGATCTTGATTTTTTTTTTTTTTTGAGAGGGGATATTCCGTTGATCTTGATGACTTGATCTGTTTTTGGCCCAAGTCGTGAAGTCGAGTCCGCGGCGGCCGCAGCATGAGTTCACCGTGACTGTCTCCGTGACCGTGCGCAGTCTGTATACATGGGCCTGGGCCTAGGCCTCTCCCTCCCATGGGCCCTCGGCCGTCGGCCCTTTGGCACGTCTCCGAGACCGGCACTGGATGGAAATTTTTGTTCTGACCGACTTAGAGACTGTCAAATCCGATCCGAACATACTACATGGGGCTATAAACTTACTGTATGCGGCCTTCACCTTTCGTGTATTGCATGCATTACGGATCTGCTACTTTTTCCTCCAAGCTCGGGGTGGCGGGAGATTCCGATTCCTCACATGGCTCCACCGCGCCGCGCCGCCGCATCGCCGTCGCAGCCACAAAACACGAAAGGGTGGCTGTCCCGTTGTCGCCGCCCACCAAAAAACCGCAGCGGCGGCCGTGCTGTTGATCCTCTGGCCACCATGCCCGACGACCTGCTCTTCGACGCAATCTTCACACGGGTGCTCTCGGACGCCGGCGACGTCGCCCGCTGCGGCGCCGTGTGCAGCCGCTGGGGCCGCATCGTGGCCGCGCGCGAGGCCGCTATCCTCCGCGCTTTGCCGCCGCCCGATCGGTTCCTCCCCCACCTCGCGCTCGGCTTCTTTCCACGGGGCCAGCGTGACCTCAGCAGCACCAGACGGAGGCAGCAGCCGTCGGCCGAGGCGGCGCAGACGGACCCGTGCTTCATCCCGACGCCGTCCGCCTCTGCCCTCCTAGGCTCGCCGTTCCCAGGTCTTCCTCAGTCCGGTGATGCCGGCCTCTTCCACTACGCGCGCCCGGTCGCGTCCCGCGGCGGCCGCGTCGTCTTCGAGCTCCGGAGCGAGACCCGTGCCGACGGCGTCGCCCTCAGCGTGTGCAACCCGATGACGGGGACGTGGCCCTCGTCCCGTCCCTCGCCGGCGACGACTTCCCCGGGCGCGACTACGCGTGCGCGGTACTCACCGCCGACGACCTCGACCAACCGAGATCGTCCTTCTTCAGCCTTGTCCTAGTCTACAACCGCCGCAGCTTCACGGCTCTTCGGTGCTACACCTCCGATCACGCTGGTGGCGGCGGTGGCGGCGGCTGGGGCCCAGAATTCAGGAAGCCCGGCGCTCAGATTAGCGGCCACGAGCTTCACCGACTAGGCCCGGCCGTCGTGCTCCGTGGTGTGGTCTACTGGCCCATCATGCTCGCCGCAGCTCTGGCCGTGCGGGTGAGGCTAGACGGTGGCGCCGCGGCGGCGGTCATGGACGTGCACTTCGTGCCTTACACGATACGGGACTCTTTACCGGACTGGAGGCTGCTCGGCACGACGCCGGACGGGATGCTGAGCTACGTCAGCGCCGCCGTGTCGGGGGGTGAGCTCAGCTTCCAAGTCGAGGCCTTGGACGTGAGCGCGGCCGCAGGTGCCGAGTGGCAGCGGCGGCGCCCAGCCATCGACCTGGACCAGCTCACGGTGCCGGCGACGGAGAAGCTCGAGCTCAAGTTGCGGTGGCTTGGCGAGAAGAGCGGCACGCTCTTTTTCACGATCGGGGAAGGCTGCAGCACCAGCGGCGCCTTCGCGTTGAACCTCGCGACAAGGTCGGTCGACAAGTTGGCCGACGGCGTCGAGTGCAACTCATGGAGGAGCTTGTTTGGGTACGAGATGGACCCCACCGCACTCCTCGCCTCCATTACAGCTCGCTTCAACTGATTAAAGATATGTTTGGTTTTATCAAAAAAAGAATTAAAGATATATGTTTGGTTTTATCAAAAAAAGAATTAAAGATATGTTTCAATTCCTCCACTCTAAAAGACAGCTGCACTTCATCAAGAACACATTTTTTAGCTTACTAGGTGAGTGACCATGCATCGGTTGAACAGGAACAGCAAAAAGAAAAAAAATTCTGAATTGGGCGCATTTGGTTCCCTGTCCACCGTAGCCAGGCTCGTAGCAGGGAGCCAGGATCTCTGCTACGTTCAAGTCCATGGCATGCAAGGTCCAGGTGTTTGGTTGCTTGCGTCAATCAAAACAGGCTGCAGACGACCGCTGTTTGGTTGACTGATCTAGTGCCAAGGGGATGATTTTTTGGCTGTGCGCCCGTGCGCAATATCTCCGCATGCACCTCACATCCCGCGTGAGCCTGGCCACCGAGAAACGCTCGTTTTTCCGTATGTGCGCAGCATGGCTAACAGATGCTTTTTGCACCACACAGGCCTGGCCCAAATGGTGGCACCATCAACCAAACATTCAATTGTTGCATCTTGAGAGCCTGGTCGAGCTCCATACTAGAACCAAACATGCCCTTAGTAGCCAATTCAAAATCAAGACCATGTATATAGTAATTCAATTTTGCTCATATTTTGTACTAGGATAATGAAAAAAAAAATTGTCCATGAGTTTGGTCTTCGCAATATGCTGTCCGTAGCCAATTAATCATCATATATTACATGAGTGTTAAACATTATAAATAACTATAATAATAAACTGATTGTATTTTCTTCCTTTTACACCCTTATAATATTCCCCCCGCCCGTCCCTATATTAATGCCCAATAGTCCCTCCAGACGTTTGATTTTTTTTTGACACCGAATTTGATCACTCGTCTTATTCAAAAATTTATGCAAAATATCACTTCTTTTATCGTGACTTGCTTTATCAATAGAAGTTCTTCAAAAATAACTTAAATTTTATAATATTTATGTAAACTTTTTGAGTAAGACAAGTAGTTAAACTTGAAGTCAAAAAAGTCAAACGTCTTATAATTTAGGATGGAGGGAGTATTTGTTTAGAAAACCGAAGGTTCACCAATCTCACCATGTATAACTTGCACATCTTTTATTTGGCACCACAGATGTTGTCAAGGAGCAGCCATTTTTAATTTCAAGTTTGCATGCTGGAAACACCAAAGGCCACCCTCATCGAGTGGTCTTGCTTGAGCTTTGCCAGCAAATTATACCATTGGCAGAGACTAACACATAAAGAGATAGAAGTTGTAAGTACGAATAAAGCTAGGTGGCCTATGCACCCATGCCTAAATTTAATTCCCTCCAGATTATGGACAATACCATGTGAAATGTTGTAACCGACATGATAACTTCATCATGTAGTACACCTAAGTATCGAACAGAGAATAGAATTTTTTTTCCTATGAGACAACATAGTTTTTTTTTCTAGGTGACAGCAGGGGCCAGGGGTCCCCGCAAAACATTAGACAAAAAAAATTCTGCATGTGCTAAACGATGATTAAAAAATTAAACTGAAGTATAGTTAATCCATTGAGTAATTTGGATTGTACCTTTTATACTGTCCTAGCAATTTTTTCACCAAGCGCATACAAAATCTAGTTAACAGCGTTCAATCCGCAATCAAAATTCATTACTTTGATATCCGACGGCGACGGGTAGTGTAGTGACCTGTAGCACAACCGGCAACCTGGCACATCGACGACAATGTGCAGGAAAAGTAAACTCGGCATTCTACTTGCTATCCCCCTCTAAAAAAAAGGCATTCTACTTGCTATTGAGACATATCTTTGGCTTAACTGCAGTTGCTTCAGTTTTCTCCCACACAAATTCTTCAACAAGCAAAGGAGAACCAGAGGCCACTGCATCATAATTTGAAAGGACCTGCAACATTTACACAAAAAGAAAAAGAGGCAATTATCTTGTTGAAAATGACAAATTGCAAAATCTTGTTGAATTCTGTTGAATTACTCCGTACAAATCACACACTGTGCTCCTGGATTGGTGAATATCAATGAAGATCTCTTCCTATGTCGCTTGGAAGGCAATCTACAGACTACACCAAAGGGGGGGGGTGTTTGTGGGAACCCACCAAAGATTATGTTACCATTTTTTTTGTTCCCAAACAAGCATATTTAGTCCAATCATTCATGACTCTTAGGACCTGTGATGTTCCAAACTTTTCAACTATCACTACTGTTCCTGCTCCAGCTCTGCTTACTAGCTGTGAAAAGTTATGACAGAAAATGCAGGTTGCAACTGATATCTAGATGTGTCCACTATTAGTCTCACAAATGTTGCTTAACTTTTATCAGCATTCTCTAATTTGCTCGTGTGAAGCTGACCATTCAGTTTTGCTATACTTCTCTTTGCAGAGCACTATGTTCCCTCCTCCCTCCCTCTCTCTCATTTCAGAAACTTAATTGCAGTATGCATATCTAAAGCTTTAGGTGCCTCCGCTTGATCAATTATTGTTGGTTGACAGGCTTTCAATGATGAGGCCTAATCAATTGTGTCTCAAGTATAAAGTTGGATGATTTTTTTCCTAAGAGAAAAAGAACTGCACAGATCAAGTAGCAATGGAAATCTGAATAATACCTCTAGGCAAATTTAATCATAACATCCAGGCACAAATCAATTAGTTGATTCCTCATAGATTAGCATTGATAAGGACACTAAAAATGAAGGCCACCGGCAGTAGCCTGTCTCTCCTGGCAGCTTGAACCTTCAAGCATTGGCCATATAACACATAAAAGAATGAGTGACATCTCGTAATTTGTAAAGCATGACAATATCATGAATCAATATCTGAGCTCACCAAATGGTTTAGTAAATCTTCATCCTCTGTAGTATGTAGACAGTGGCAGTTGACAGAATAAAATTGAGGTATTCAGGTATGGCAAAGTGGACACAACAGCCAATCCATCAGCCAGTGACCCTATATCACTTGCCCCTCAAATCTGCCGTCCAACGAAGCAAAGAAGAAAATTAAAGGTTCTTTGATGATCTAATTAAGGTTGTTTGATGATCTAATTTATCAGTCTCCAAGTCTATGACTGTGCTCAAGATATATTTGACATCAGTTAAATCTCTTCTTCCTTAGTCAAAGATACTGCAGTAAAAATATTCTCCGTTCAGGAGAGGCTAGGCTTATGCAGTATTGCAAAACATGGTTGTACTGCAGGGTCAAATATTCTTCACCCTTTGAGGCATATCCAGTCATATATACGTAGTGTACTACCTTCATAAGTATTCATATTTATATAGCCTATATATATAGGCAAGATATGTAGTTCAGGCAAATGCTGGTATTTCAACAAGTCATCTCTGTATATTACTGATATTATTGACATTCACAAATATTTACGTGGCACAAAGGATAGTATTGCCTCTTTAATCAAGAAGATCAAGAGCAATGAGAAGATCCTTCATTGAATTTGAATCACACCAATCTCTCAATGGCTCTCAAGCACCAGTCTCTGTTTTCTCATCGAATTTTGCTCGACGACAGTTTGTTATTAGCCCTTGTTTAGTTCGCAAATAAGTTGCATTTCCTACACTGTAGCATTTCATTTGTATTTGACAAATATTGTCCAATCGTGGCCCAACTAAGCTCAAAAGATTCATCTCGTGATTTACAACTAAACTGTGTAATTAGTTATTTTTTTACTTACATTTAATGCTTCATATATGCGGGTACAAATTGATGTGATGGGAGAGAGAGTGAAAAAACTTGCAATTTGCAAAGTACTCCCTCCGTTCTAGAAAACGCGTGCAATTTTAGCATAGTAGCATGTTTTAGTGTATCAAGTTTGACTAATTATAAATAAAATTCTATAAACTTTTGTAATGTGAAATAAACATCATTAGATTAATTATGAAATGTATTTTTATAATAAATTAATTTGAAGCTAAAAATACGAATACTATTTGTTAGAAACTCAGTCAAACGTGAACTACTTTTTCTAGCACGTAACCCATAGTTACATGTTTTTTGGAATGGAGGGAGTAAGTGAACAAGGCCTAGGAGAAATGGTTTTGCTTTCAAATTTTGGACCTAGGAAACTATAAACAAATTTGGTTCATGTACCCTGGAAGAAACTACTTAGTAAATACTGGAAGAGGCCGGTTCTTGCTAGTGTGCTACTTCTTCACCCCGCTATTTCTCCTCCGCCTATATATCTGTGCCGTGTATTTCATCCCACGCTCCATCCTCCGCCCGAATACCCGTCGCACGTTTCCCTCTTTTTCTAGTACTTCTTCCCCTTCCAGGCTCCAATGGATGTCATCAATGCTATGGTTGTCTGGCAACTTGGGAAACCGTGCTTCTCCAAGTGGTTCTGCTCGGCCTGTCGTGGGAGAACGTGCCTGATATGTTGTCCGGATCACGCTGCTCGCCACCACCATGCCGATGCTGGTGTGGGGCTCCTCGGAGTACGTTCTTGACTCGTAAACTTCGTGTTCTTCGGAAACCACTCCTCCGTGAAAGCAAGAACGTCTCTTATGCTTCTTGACTTCTCTGTGTTCTTGCATGGCTGATTCTTCTTTACAGATCGATATGCTGAGCGGACGTCCTACGCTTCTCTCCAGGCAGGTCAAGCTGTCAAATCTTGGATTTGACTGGAGGAAAATCCAGCGGAAGAAGGTCTCTGGGCAGAAACGGATATTCCTCCACCGCCAGCCGGCTGATAGAAGACTGAAGGACTCGTGCAAAAACTGTGGAGACTGTAGGTTCGAGCCAAATGTGACTACTGCAGCCTGTCTGCAAGGTAAGCTAGCTAGCTTGTTTCCTTGTTTAGCCGGCCGTTGCTATACCGATTGATTTCTCACAGATTTTCAATGTTTGTTTTGTTGTTGTGCAGATCGTGCATAAGCCCAATGGGCAAAATGCAGACGTGCTGCAAGATCTGGTGAACATTGATTTTGGCCAAGAATCAGTCCGAGACGTCTTTTGCTTGCTTTGCCTCAGAGCTTTCGCTTCAGCACACTGTGCAGACCACGCGCTTCACCATGGAGCGGATGTACAAGCTGCCGGCTCCGCCTCCTTCCTGGTCGAGATGGAAGCTCGTCGCCGCCGACGTCGTCGGGCAGTCGGTAGGCATGGAACGCCTCAAGGTACGTACGTGATCATGCATATCCCCAGATTAATTAATCTGTATAATCATTGTCCTGATCATTATTCACTTTTTGACATGCAGAGGATCCTTGTCAATGGAGTTCAGATGGTGGTCGTGTGCAAACGCCACGTGCAAGCCCACAGCGCCAACAGCTGCGCGAGCGTGTCCTGCCACGAGTCCGTGGACCAGGCAGGGGACATCTGCTCCCTAGAATGCTGGTTCCACATCCACCTCCTTGCCAACGAAGAGGCAGATGAGGAGGATGAAGACGACGAGGAGCCCCAGACCCCTCCGCAGGATTCCGACGAGGACGAGGACCAAGATTAGAAAATTGCCCGCCCCTCTGTTCGGTTACTCATTTGCTAGTTCCTCCTCAATCGGGAGTCCAGAGCAGTATAGATAGGACCAGTAGATTGTTAGCTATCCCCAATTGGTGGGGCGTTGTTATTGGTTTCTGAGATTTTTGATTTTAGGCTGCAACTGTGTCGGTGCTTCTTCCGTTGCAATCAATTTGGATTTTGGAGCCATTTCTTTTTTATTATATTGATTTTGGAGCCATTGATGGAATTTAACTGTGTCGATGGGTTGGTTTCGTTTCTCCCCAACGGAGTGCGGCTTCGGTGCCGAAGGAGTCCGGCGCTCGGGGCGGCGTGGATGGGGTTGAGGCTCGGCGGGGCGTAGCCATGCCCTACTGCAGCCCGACGGTGTGGCAGCAGCCGTCCGGGCGCGGACCCCATCGCGGGCGTGGCGATGCTGGAAGTGGGCGCGGGTTGGCGCGACGTTGAGGTGTCAGCGGTGGTTGCTCGGCGCTGGTGCTGCGGTCGGCACGACGGCGCGTCGCGACGGAGGCGGAGGCAGAGCGCGGTGACGAGGACGGGACGCGCTGAGCGCGCGGAGGCAAAAAAGCGGTGAAGCGGTGGTGTTGTGGTCCAACGGCGACGAGCGCCTGCCTGCCCGATTGCAGGTGCGTATCGTTTCTGCCCCCGGCCCAGGGAAACCGAGCGCAGGGCGGCCGGCGACGGCCCCCAATCGAAGGCCGCCGCGTTTGCCTTCCCCTCCTCTTCTTTCCTCTCTACTCCTCCTCTTTCTCCGTTCGTTCTCCCCTCCTTTCCCTCGCTTGCTCCGGCGGTGACTGGGCATGGCTGGCGGCCGGAACTGCTCGGTGGCGCGCTGGCTGCCGGAATCGCCCGGATCTGATGGTGGCCGAGCGGCAGCGTCCCCTGTCGCCGGCGTGCTGGTTGGTGGGGGGCTGCTGCCACTGGTTGCCGGTGGCCTCGCCTTCCACATCTTGCTCTTCATTTAGTTCCATGCAACTTTCAATTGAAATTGTAAGTTTTTTTCACTCTCTCTCCATCATATCAATTGTTTTCCGCATGTAAATAGCATTAAATATAAATAAAAAAATAACTAATTACACAGTTTGGTTGTAAATCACGAGATGAATCTTTTGAGCCTAGTTAGGCTACGATTGGACAATATTTACCACAAACAAACAAAATGCTACAGGACTTTATAATCTCTCTCATCTCATAAATTTGTTGCCGCATGTAAAGAGTTAAATATAAATAAAAAAATAACTAATTACATAGTTTTGTTGTAAATCACGAGACGAATCTTTTGAGCCTAGTTGGGCCACGATTGGACAATATTTACCAAATAAAAACGAAGTACTACGTAAACTTTTACAATCTCTCCTCAAAAAGTTTCGTGGAACTAAACAAGGCCCTATTTGCCCCCTGTACTGATGTTATGCCTGGATGGACGTCCGACAGATTTAACTGTGGGCTGTACAGACAGTGCAGTAGAAGGCAGACAGTGCAATTTCATGTTTGTTGTTTGCTTCCACCTAGGCATTGACAAGGAAGGTACTGAGTAGCTTGGATTGTACTCTTCCACCTAGGCATTGACAAGGAAGGTGCTTAGTAGCTTGGACTGTGCTGCCCAAATTTTGGGCCTTGTTTAGATTGGCCCGAATTGCAAATTTTTCCAACTTTTGGCCTGGGCAATCTAAACGGGCCGGTTGCAAAAATTTCAGCCACGCAAGAAATTTCAACCCGGCCCAAGCGTCGGAGAATAAACCACAGGTCTCACCCCTGCAAATCCCGCGCCCCCCACTCCATGCCGCCCGAACCTAGCGGCTTCCTCCCCGAACCCCTAGCCCTTGTCGTCCCCGCCGCCGCTCTCCATTTCCGCCGCCTTCCGACCCCATCTCCCTACGCGCCCGGTCAGCTCACCACGAGATCCGGGCATCCTACTTCAATCGGCCCTCGGTTCGTCGAGAAGCGGGCTGCGTTGAAGTCCTTTCGTCGGCTATGGGACGGGTACCGCAGCGGCGGCGGCGTCGGCAGGAGGTGGGACGCTCCCTCCCCAACCCCTCCGGCTACGGTGCCGGCTCGCGAGTGCGGGACTTCTTGTCCCGAACACCGCCATTCGAGAACAGGGGCCCCGGGTTCGGAACATCTCCGGCGAGGCCGTCGGCACCACCTCCACCTTTGGGTTCGGCGACAACTCCCGGCGGCTTCGGCAACAACTCCGGCGGCGCCGGCTAAACACGGCACGACCTCGGCAGCTGCTCCGGCTACGAAACCCGGCAACCGCTTTCGTCTTCAGCGAACCTCGGGTTCGGCTTGGCTGAGACCTCAACGCCCGGAGCAAGCTTGGCTGGCATGCGGTTACAGGACATCTTTGCCGGACGGAGCATGTTGGTGGCGGCGGGGGGGGGCGGTGAAGGGCCCTCCGGGGGGTTCGGCGTCCCGTCCATCCCGGCGAGGTTCCCTCGGGCTGCGGAGGCTCGCGCCCGGAGGCGGCAGTGGGGTGGAGAGACCCCCCTCGGGGTCGTCTGGAAGGGGTGGTGCAGGCGGCCTACCTCATTTGGGTCGTCATGGTGATTACCGCCCGGCTCGGGCTGTAGGACAAGCGACGCCGGGGTTAAATCGCAACCTAGCCCAACGACTCGCCCGGCGACGGCGACATCCCTCTGCACAAGTCCCGGTACACCCTTTCCTCACGACGGTACCTACGGTTTGCTTGTGTGATTGTTGGCTTATTGTCACAATGGCCTCTAAGAAGCTGCACTTTGCTTGTTGTTTGTGTGAGACGGATGCATCGCACGTAGATAGAGGCTAGCTTGGCAGTTAGGACTTATTAATTAGGGCGCAATGTAAGCTAAGCGTGATATAGAATAATTAGTACAATAGCGAGAGGGGCCATTGCATTGTGTCTTTGTTGCAATGCAAGCGACGAGAGATATTTTTTTTCTCTTTCACAATATGCATCATATTAACTTCACAAAGTATTTATTTGCTGCATATGGCCATCTCTAGGGCCCTAAGTACAAACAATATACCCTCATCTAGCTCTGGCAAGTACACCCAAATTGATCTTCTCTCGATCATACAACCTCTTAGAGGCCTATTTATTTGGTTCAGATGTTGTGAAACGGGTGTGATCTTAGAGGCGCATTGTGGCCTTTTGATGTTTTAATTATAGTTTACGAGTTATCTTATTTGAGTAACAGTTCATTAGTTTTCGTATGTCAAGTGTGTTTTCGGATGTAACTAATATGGTTATGTTTCTTTTGTGTCGTTTGTTTGGCGTCAATTATTTGTACTTGCCATACTATAGCATTATATGTTTTTTGGTTTCTGGTATTTTGATATGTGCTTTGTGTTATGTATATAACATATTGTTCCTTTTACTTGTACTGTAATTGTTCCCCTGCTAGGTATACTTTTTTATTTGTTCCCTGCTTGGGAGGTTTAGCCTAGTTAGATTATAATGGTAGTTTAGACTTCTCCTTTTGTGTATTTGTACTTCAGTTTTACGTGAGTAGAGTAGCGATAATATTTTGTATATTGGTGTGCTCTGTTGGACTCATAAATAATGTGTATTCGGGAGACCATAGCATTGTTTTTTTTTGGTATATTTGTCTCGTATGTTTGGATCAGCAATTATTTGTATTTGGCATACCATAGTATTTTTCATAATTTGTTCATTATCAACTTGTACTTTTTTTTTATTGACATTTTGAGGCTCGCATCATTTCGTGTGAGTGAACCGACGAGGGCTCATTGGAGTGCTCATAATACCAAAGCATTTTTCTGTCGACTTTATGTTGATGAAATTGATAAGGGCAACTTCAATAGGGGTCAAATGAACAAGTGGGGGTGGAAGAACATATCGAGAGGGTTGCCGGGGGACGGGATTAGTTCATGACAACGTTGCCTTTGGTAATAAGGTTCGAACCACGAAGAAGGAGTGGACTACATTCGCGAACTACAAAGACGCCGCGACGGGCTTGGGCCGCAAACACCGATGGCACCGTGAGTGCTTCCGATGAATGGTGGGAGACCAATGACAAGGTATGCCGTTTCGGATTGTCTATTACTTCTAATATTAGCAAGCTGGTGTTGTTAACATATTCATGCATAATGCTTGTTTTGCGGGACAACAAGCTCAAGGGTGAAATGCCGAGTACATGGAGCTTTTGGATCGCATGTTCCGTGGTGTTGCGATCCACGGGGGAAACGACTTATGCTCCTAGCCGCAGGAATGCCCCCGGTGTATGTAACCGGTGATGATGACGAGGACATCCGGACACCTCGAGCACCGGGAGCAAGAGGTCCTAAAGCGGCGTCGGCACCAGAAGACGGCCGCTAGCCCCAAAGAAGAGGTCCGGAAGTCCAATTTGTTAAGATCAGCGACCTTTGTGGACAACTTGTCTTCTGATCTCGAGCAAAGGACCTGCAAAGACCGAGGGAGCTTTTGGAATGAGAGGCAAACAAAGCGTGCCAGAAGAAGGCAGCTAAGGAGGAGGAGGAGGAGAAGAAGATGAGCATCGTTGATCAAGTGGTGAAGCTAGCTAAAGAAATTTGGGGCTTCACGGGAAGATTGGAAGCGATGGGGTCAAAAAGTCAGGTGCTATCTGCCAAAACAAGACCGATCGCGGTTTTTTTATCCGGTCGGATCCAAGCGCAGAAGGATGACCATGATTAACAACTACACCGGGAACGTAACTAGGCCCTCTTATGCATGCACCGTCTTTGCGTGTGTCTTATGAACCCTTTGTATGACTTATGTGTGTGCATGTTGTCCGAACTCCGTGTGTCTTTGTCAATGTTATGTTGGTGAACTATTTCGTAATTTGTTATCGAACTTGGTTAATTCAGTTTGTGGGGAATCGATATTTCAATTGTTGTAAGACGTGTCTTTCTTTGGGAACAATTGTATTTTCCTACTTCTTTGGAAGTCTTTGCATGTTTGTATATTCCTGAAGTCATTAGTGCGACACCCATGTATTTGCTTGGTTATTGTGCGCAGGGGGGATGCACCACCGGTTGATCCGGTCGTTGACGCGTTGGACGAGGATGATGACACAGATGATGATGAGTGGGAGGAGGGCTTCTTCGACTTGTTCTTGGATGACCCGAAGAAGAGGCTGCAATCCAATATGGTATGTCCTGGTTCACACTCACATGCTCAAATACTACAATAGGGCACCGTATAGGGTACCAAAGATGAAATTTGGAGTGGGTAGAACTGAAACTATCAAATCCATATTCGTGCTACAACATGTTCGGATTGACCCCGAAATGTTCTATAGATTGCACAACCTTGTTGACACAAAACTATGGCCTCGAAAATACAAGGAAGTCCACCTCCATTGAGGCTTTAGGTATGTTTCTTTGGATATTAGGTGGTGCACAACCATATAGGCAAGTGGAGGATAGGTTTGAGAGGTCACTAGCCACTTGTGCACAACATGTTCTATAGAGTCTTTGCCCTGTGTCGTTAACCTTGCCAATGACATAATTCAGCCCCGGGATCCACAATTTAGTACAAAGTGCACAATAGGTTGAGGTCGGCGCGGTTCTATCCAGAATTCAAGAGGTGCATCGGGGCTATAGATGGCTCCCACATCCCCTGTTCAGTGCCCCAAGATAAGTTTGTCAAAGCACTTATGTCGCAAAGGCATGACAACTCAGAATGTGTTGGTCGCTTGCGATTTTGACATGATCTTCATATTTCTACTTGCGGGATGGCCGGGGTCCGTCCATGACACGAGGGTGTTTCGGGGATGCAATGACAACCTTCAAAGATGACTTCCCACATCCCCCTGAAGGTACAAAACTGTGTGGTAGTGCATTTGACATTACTAATTCAAACACTTAACAATTTCAGGTGCTTGGTGCTGTAGGGAAGTTCTACTTGGTGGACTCGGGGTTCCCAAATCGTCCCGGGTATCTCGCTCCTTACAAAGGCACGAAATACCATATCCAAGACTTTCAAACGCCCTGAGAACTTTACGGTAAGGAGGAGGTATTCAATTATGCCCACTCATCTCTTAGAAATGTGATTGAAAGGGCCTTTGGCGTGTTGAAGATGAAGTGGCGCATATTGTTGCATATCCCTGCCTATCCTGTTGAAACACAGACAAAGATCATAGTGGCTTGTGTTGCTTTGCATAATTTCATAAGGTTGAGTGGGCATTTTGATGCCGACTTCGATCATGTAGATCAGCATCCTACCTTTGTGCCGCCTGAAGCATACGTCGATCAGCCTGAGACTGAGCCAGCTCCCGATAGCGAGGACCGAGCATGGATGAATCTTTGTTCGGGACAATATTGCACGATCCCTGTTCAATAAGTCTTGATACATATGGTTTGCTCGTTTGACATTTATTCTTGTGCGAAATTTGTTTTCTGTTGTAATAATGTTGGTTCAAGAGTGAAACAATGTTACGGTACATGCTTCTATGTAATTTGAGAGGACGGAAACATTTTTTCGGTACATTTGCGTACATGTGCGTACTATTTGAAAGCTGTAGTATTTGAGGACTCATAATTATGTTTGTAATATTTGTCTGCATTCAAATAATAAGTGCTTTTTAGACTGTGAATTGGTGGAGGCATGCTGTTGCTGCATGCAATTGCTGCATGCATGCGTGTGCATAGGCAGTTTGGATGCATGCATTTGCATGCAGCAGCCCACAGCCTAAACCCTTGTCAATTTGCATGGATTTGCATGCAGCATGCATTGAATGAACTAACCAAATTGCAAATTGCATGCAGCATGCATTTCTTGTGTCAGGTGACCCAAATTGCAAATTTTTCAATCTGCAATTCTAACCCTTTTGGCATGAATGTGTCAGGTTCAAAAAATTTGCAATTTGGGTGTATCTAAACAAGGCCTTGATCTATGAATGCTATAGAAGCATTTAAGTCAGCAAGATATTTATGTGTGTACTTTTCCCTTTTTTCTTTGAACTAAATCCCAATGAATTTTGTTCTCACCGTAATTCTTATGTATGGCTAACTGATACGTGATGATGGCTGCTGTTAATGCTGAAAGTAAAGGGATGCAGCATGGAAGGTGAATGAAATTTCAATTGTCCATGTAGGCTTATTTATGCCCCTGACATTTCAGCAATCTTAGAATTTCCTTACTTTAAGTTTGTTCAATAGATTTACGTTACCTTTTTGGACAATATATATAGTTCACTTTGATTTTAGATCTTGTAGGGTCTAACAGGCTGACTACATTGCTGCGATGCAGGTAGCTTTGTTGCTTAGTAGCTACTAAAAATGTCTCCGCTACAGCAAGGTAAAGAGATAGCTAAAAAAGACTAGATAGCTATAGTGTCAGCCTCGTGTCCTGTTTCATATCCAATTGGTGCATGGACATAACCATGACAATATGAAAAGAGTCATCAGTAGAACCAAGGAAATTCTAGCTTTAGCGCCTCGCTCCTCCATCCAATTTGGCCCTTTCATGTTGTGTTGTCCCCTTTTCCCTACAGGTTATAGTCAAGTCCCAAAACAAATTTGTATGTGCGCAGTTCAGCTTCTTTTTCTCTTTCCGAGTCTCAGGTGAATGACTCTGAATAGAGCAGTTCTATGAAGAATAGAAATACTGTGAAATATACTGAATAGAGCAATTCATAGGATATGTTTTACAATCCCAAAACCTCAGTAGATAATATGAAGAATATCCCAAAGTTCATCATTGCTCTATTCAGTATATTTCACAATATTTTTCCTTTTACCAGATTAAAAGCATATCCTGTGAATTGCTGGACTATATTCCCGTGTGTCACAGACTGCGCATTTATTTGTTGCTTTGAGTTTATTTATAGGTATGGTTGTAGCGCAGTTAGAGTGTCGAGTTTTTTTTGTTGCTTTCAGTCAATTGTCTCATTATGGTTTTTGCTTTCAGTCAATTGTCTCAAGATCAGCTATAGATGTCAATCGATGAATACCTTTCCATAATTTTGTTGTTATGAATCTAACTGTGCTTTGCTAATTAGCTGATGTGAAAAAAATTACTCCCTGCCTGGCTTTGTGTTTTCAGACTGATTATAGGTGTTATCTATTATGATAGCTGGTTCTTGATTTCCACTTGTGTGGCTCCCCTGCAACTTGTAGTTTGTGGTTTACTGGTTCAGGCTAACGCAGTGGTAAATGGTTTCATCTCGTGGGAACAAATTGTATACCAGAAATAATGGGCCAATTCCTAACTGCTAACTGTTTTTCACAGGGTCGGGTGCTGTTTTGGCAGGAGAGCTGCTGCAGCCATGCTCTCACTATTGTCAGAGGCTTTGGCATCCGCCTATGACCACTGTCGCTCAGCGTGTCTAAACCGTTGGTGGAGTTCGGCGGCAAGCCCATGATCCTGCATCAGGTTAGCACGATTTCTTCATCTCTGAAACAAATTCTGGTTCTTTAAGTCATTAGATACCGTGTAGGGAGAACTGGAGAAGTTAATTTTTAAGAATTAGCTATGGTTGAACCCCCCACCCCCTCCCCCCTGAGTTGTTACAGGCTGCAAATGAAATTTATGGCCTCCAAATCATGCTTTGATAAGATCGATCCTTGTGAATGGATTCCTCACAGAAATAGTCTACCTATACTGCTGCCCATGTGTTTCTTGGTCACAAATAATTACAGAAGAAAACATGGATGGCTTTGATATGATTCAAATTTACAAGTCATAAAAAAAAAGTAGCGTCACTTTCAGGCTTCCTGTTGTTGAGTGATACTATAAATGGTTTCAAGGAATAATGGACTCACTGCTGTCACCAGTTACTATAATGGCTAGCTCTGAATATTTGCTTTGTTCTCTGAACTTTACCATTGATCTTGCCACATATACAAGATGCACAGGGTTGCCAGTTGCCACTCCACAGTTAGTTCCTCCTGGAGCCTATTTATAATGACAATTAACCTTTTATTGCCAAGCCAAAGAGAAAGGATACATAGTTTTTTTTTTTGTTGTTGCCAAATTGAGTGGTTTTTTTTTTTGTCTGCCTAATTGAGTAAATGCCACTCTGTTCCTCAGGCATTGGACCTGACAGAACTGTTTTGTCATTCTTTTGGGTACCATACTATTGTGTGCTAATTCAAGTGCAGCTTGTATTCATAGATGAAGAAAAGAGCTTAGATAATTAATTGGTGCTCATAGAGTGGATGGTACAAGAACATGAGGCATTGACTACATTCTATTAGGAAATGAGGCACTGACAGATTTATAATGCCGTAGGCGGATATGGCTGGTTCCTCCGGTACTTCCATCACAAAAAATATATGGAGTACAGTCAATACCATTGAAAACTTTGATGGCATGAATTGGTGCAAAATCATTTTCAACCAACTATGGCGTTTTGCAAACAAGTGGAAGGAACAAGGTTCCAGCAAAAACACAGTATATGGCCTTGCTTGTGCTGAGCATCTTGTGTAGTAATATTTTCTGCTGCAGTAAAGGTTACATGTACCCAAATTTAGCTTCCTATTTCATAGGAACTTTCCATATGTTACATATTTTCTGTTACCATACCCTGGAACATGGATACAAATTATATTCAGAAGTTGGATATATTAGAGACTCAATACCTGCAAAGTTGCTAGATTTTGCCCTGATTTTGTTTCAGCTTCCTTGTACGGATACATGTGATGGAAATAGCATGGACATAAACTGCAGCAGTAACTCCTGACCGCAAGCCTCAGACATGGCACTGAATCATGCTATGAACGTCAACAATTTATGGCTCTGTTTCCTATACCTTACAGTTCATGAAAACTCATGTACAAATACATCGGCTCTGAATAAATCTTCTTTGTGTATATACAGACCACTTTTTGTATTTGTGGTAATCACTGCATGTAACTTTGGTTAGCAATTTTATACAAAAGTCAAGGTAAATGCTTGCCACGTTTCTGTTTTGTGTTTTTGTTATCCATAATCAATTTGGGGGGGGGGGGGGGTGGGGGTTTCCAAAAAGATAGTATGTACTGTACTCATTGTCTTAGTTATGTATATTTGTTTCAAATTCACTTTGTTTGCAGGTGGTGATCGATCGTGAGACGGAGAGGTCCCGCGGCTTCGGTTTCGTGCAGTTCGAGGACAGGGAGTAGTCGATGGAAAACGCCATCCAGGGCATGGACGGCCTGCAGATCAGCGGCCGCGACATCAGAGAGGCGCCGCTGGAGGGTGTGAACTGGCGGGTCGTGCAACAACCTGCTCGCGCGTACGTAGGCTTAATCAAATCTAGCAGAGGTTGTCTTCTATCGACCGTTCCATGTGATCCGGAATGAAGCATGCTGTCATCATGGCTGTGAGCCCGATATATCTGTGCGTCTAGACTTGGTGTTCGTCGTCGTTGGATTTTGTGATAAGAAATGACGCTTATTAAAATATAATAATATGCAATGATGCTCTTATATATGGATCTGCAAGTATCCACCATTGTGATTTTGTGGTAAGAGCAACCGGCTCTGGAGCAGCTGCACAGCACAAGCGCTTTTGGATTTATACAAGTAGCATGGTGGTTTAATTCTGCAACTTATTGCTCTGATCTGCATCTTGGGTTGATCATATTTTCTTAAGAGAGTTAGTTATTCCTTGTATGCCACTACAAAATGATCTATTCCCTTCCATAACATCGAAATGTCCCATTCACTAATATGCCAATGGTTTATGAAATTCTCAATCCTTTTTACTACCACTGATGTTAGTTCCGTACGAAATCGTCACTGTTATGGCTATTGGTTTCTGTCTGTAAAAAATACACTAGGCAATGTCATTTTTGCGCTTTGTTACACTACTAATTGTACTAAGGGGGTGGGCCCATGTACAGGTGCCTATACCACCAGCCGAACCCCCTTCCTCGTTCCAAATCGATCCCTTCTGGCCTTCTCTCATCCACGAAACCGTAGCGTGCAAGCAGCTCAAGGCGGCGGTACAGTCCTGACGCTCAGCATTGGGCGGAGGTCGTTGCTATGGTGAGGCTCCTGCAGGCCTGGGGGGCGGTGGTGGGGTGGTGGGGTGGGGTGGGGTGGGGTGGGGGCGGCGGCCGGTCGAGGCTCGAGGCCGTGGGCCCATGTAGTTTTGGACAGACGTGCATCCAGCTCGTGCACGCGCGGCAGCCCCGGCCCGGCCGGCGCAACGCAGTGCAAACCTGCAGTCTATCCGTCCGTAGTCGTCTCGTGCTGTGGCTAGACTGGCCGGCCGGACCAATTAAATTAGAGAAAATTTCTTATTTGATATAAAAAAAATTATAATTTCTTATTTGATATAAAAAAAATTATAGTTTCTAATTTAACATTAAAAGTTAAAATCTTCTTTTATCTAACTTTGCTAGAAAATTTTGTTCCTGAAATGACACTTCCGTTAGAATTGGAATGTAATGGTGTAAACTGAGACATGAAAAGACAATTTTGCCCCTCCTTCAGTTTTTAGTCTGGTATAGAGTTGTTATTGGTATAGTTGCCTACAATTTTAATTATTTTTGCACCAATTATTTGCATAAATTTATTTTTTGCACCAACTATTTTTCAGTTGTTCTAATTATTGTTGTTGCAAAAAAATAATTAGAATAACAGCCATGCTAAACTAAAAAATAATTGGTGCAGAAAAGAAATCTATGCAAATAATTGGTGCCAAAATAATTGGAACAGCAGCCATGTTAAACTAAAAAAAATTGGTGCAAAAAAATAAATTTGTGTAAATAATAGCCCATGTTAAACTAAAAAGATTGGTTCAAAATAAATCTTTACAAATAACTGGTGCAAAAATAATTGGAACAATAGCCATGTTAAATTAACTGAAAAATTTTAGCATCAAAACATTTATGTATTGTGCCAACAATCTATACCAGACAGAAGGTGTTGTGGACGAAAAACTGAAGGAGGAGCAAAATCGTCTTTTTGCATCTTAGTTAACACAGTTACATGCCCATTCTAATGGAAGTGACATTTAAGGAACAAAAATTTCTAGCAAAGTTGGATAAGGAAGATTTCAACTTTAAGTGCTAAGTTGAGAACAAGTTTTTTTAGTGTCAAATAAGAAATTTCTCATTAAATTAACAACATAAGTGCGTACGTCCATGCATCTTTTCACACAAGGATACGGTACGATGGATCCAGCACTAGCGGTGGTTTGGTTAGCCGTCCCTGCATGGCTGGATCACGTAGTATGCATGATCAGAATCTCCTTAGAACACGTGCAACATTTCTGTCATTTTTTGGAATTGGAATGGAACTAGTGTAGTTGGTTAAGACTACAGCACCTAGCTCCAGTATTATTACATGGTGGACACTTCTCAATTATAAATTATAAGTTATTTTAAAAATTTTGTAAAGTCAAAGTATCTTAAATTTAACTAAAATTATACATATATTATGTTTCAATCACAGTCCTTTATATGATTGGTCTACCCATTAGTTCACCTATTAGTCTACCTATTTGAATCTTTATGGACTAGTCAAGTTAGATTCACTAGCTAGCTTGTGTCAGTAGACTCATCATAGGTAACAACGCTTCCATTTCCTTTACATCACATTGTCCTCCTCTGCTAACCCTCTTTGTCTTCTGGATAGGCAATGCAGGCCCATGGTAAAGGGGGAGAAGAAATTTTCATATACTAAAGGGCCCAGCCCATATCCGTACGCGGAATATCACCTCAGAGGAAAACAAGGAAAGCCCAAGATATAGCCTTGCAAGATACTTGCAAGAGGAAAATAAGCAAACACGCATATATGAGTATATATGAGTGAGAAGTCCGAAATAAATTAATTTGGATTAAAAAGCAATCAAGGAATAAAATGAAATACCTTAGGGCCAGGGCCTGATCGGCTGATTAATTGATGGTTTTGACTGACGAAGTGATGATCGGCTATTCGGTTCCACTGATCGCTAGGGCCTGATCGCCGCCTTGATTTTTTTTAGAGTAAAATGCATCCTGGATCCTCAAACTTTAATGTCTTCCTATCTACGTCCTCGAACTAAAAAAGCGACTATCTAGGTCCCTGAACTGCTGCCATCGCACACCAGAGGTCCAAAACCAGCCATGTCGTCGCCAACATCCAACGTGGTCGTGCCACGCTGGCAGCTCAACACTATGGCCAATGCTATCTTCTAAAAAAACCCCGCTCCGTTCTCTCTCATTCCCAAGCCCCTCCTTTCTCACATGCAGTGCTACTCGGTACTCGCATGTGCACCCACCTGCAGCACGACGTGCTCCTCGCCGCAGCACGGCCGGCGAGAAATGCAACTCCGCAACCGTAAGCGCGCGCCTACCTTATCTGCCGCCCGTTCAAGTTGCTTTTTATGATTGATTAGCGGTCAACCCTCCTGGCGCGCCCTTCCTTTTCCGATTCGCTTTTCTGGTTTCCGCTGTCCGTGTCCGATTCCCAAGCAGCATGTCGTAGCAGTCTGCCATTCCCGACTCAGGAATCAGCATTCTCTCTCCCCTCGGCTACCGTCCTAGTCTACTTTTTTTTTATTCCCGCAGCTCATTATCCCTTCCGGCTGCACCCACTGCACTACTCTTCTTTCCTAGTTAAATTAATAAAATAAATGTATCTTTCTTTGCTTGTATAATCACGGGATTATATATTTTATTAATTACCCTATAGAATAACTGTTTACCTCAGGTTTTCTTTGTCTTCCACTTTTCTTTGCAGCTTTTCTTTCAGTTTATTTAATTAATTTTACTAATTATAGTGCGTACGTACACCTCACTTTTTAACTAAAGAAGCATTTCACGACCAATTATATAAAATATATTAATATTTATAATACATAATTAATTTTAAACTCTTATAAAGCTAAACTCTATTAGTTATTTCTCTTAAAATGCGAGCTATCCACGTCATTACCCTATTATTAGATATATTTATAATTAACTAATATTTGCAATTATGATTAAAATATATTATGCATTTAGTTGTCCACATCGACATGTCATATCATCTTTAATTTTTACTTATAATTGTTTATCTCTTTAGATAAGTATTTTTATTTTAAATTATTAGAAATTTTCGTGGCAACATGTGGAGTATTTACGTAGTATTATTAGATAGAATATTGAATATACTTACATAATGAAATTATTTAGATATATAAATATTACAAATATCTTTTATAAACTTGATCAAAGTTACGTACCTATAAAAAATTTTTTTAGGACCGAGGGAGTACACCCTACATACTAGTACTAGTATCTTTAAGTTTGACCCTGTTATTATTGCATTTGTTGTTGTCACAACGTGTGCGACGTGACATGACAACACCCTACATTTCTATGCACGCCCTAGCCGGCCATTGTCCACCGGTGGTTAGATATATGCTCAAAATTTCATCCGTCGGCCATTGAGATACAGCAGTACAGCACAGTTAGTGGATTAATCATTACAAATGACTAAGGTGTGCAGTTAAGTAAATTTTAACTTGCACTTATTTAGATGCTGAGGATACACACTGCAAAAAATGAAAGAACATGAAGAGTATGTTTTGTTTTGAACTAGAAGTTAGAAAGTGTAAAGATTAATGAAAAGTGGTGTATGAGATCAATAAAGTACCTGAAGACGAGAGGTGGGGAGCAAGACACAACCTTGTGCAGAGCTAGAAATCTGTCTATTTGTGGAAAACGAAAAAGAAAACCTCAAATCTAGACTGGTGAAAATTGGATATATTTTTGACCAGGAGAATAAAAAACAATCAAATATAGATGAGAGACTGTGAGAGATGTCAGCAACTCGAACAACTACAAAAAAATCGACAGGAAGATTGGTACAAAGGTTGAATAATCTAAACTGGATCTAAAGGAGAAAACAAATCACACCGCAGATTTGAAGGAATTGACGAAAAACAAATACAAATCGAAAAATCGCAGAGGAAAGATCAAACTAATTCCATTGGAGATGATTGATTGAGGTTAGGGCCTCGTACGACGAATACATCTAGAACTGTAGATATGGTAGAGTGAAAGAAACAAAATATACCAGGTGCCGAAGGATATAAGTTGATTGGATCTAAGGGGAGAGAGAGAGAGAGAGAGAGAGAGAGAGAAATAGAGGGGAGGTGAGACTGACGGAGGTAGAAGACGTACCTGAGAACTGAGAAGCTTTGGGTTGGAGGAATGAAGAGAGTCTGAAGGAATGGATTAGAAAGATGGAAAGGAGAAAGAGAAAAGAAGGCAGCAAAGATGGGAATGGAGGGAACTCTAGAGCATTGGAATGAAACCTGGGAAACAGGTCTGCTGGACCCGCAGTTGACTAGCACGAATCTTGAAGTATTACCAGCCGAAAGATAAGGTTGGCGGCCGCGTACCATTGTGGTAAAACCAGGTTGCGGCGTTGGCGTTGGTGCGAAGAGCAGCAGGTCGCGTCGGCGCTGCTCCACCTCGTCGGCCATGGACTCCACGTGCTCCAGGTAGGGCCGCAACACGTTGGAGTAGACATGGTGGCGCGTACGCGCGGCACCAAGCACTTGCTGGCCCGAGCTTGCCAAGGGAGGTCGACCCGAGCCTTGCCGCTACCTCCGCAGGCGAAGGCAGCAATAATAACGTAACTGGCCGCGGTGCTATTGAGAATTTGAGACTAGCGGCCGGTTTCCAACGTCTTCTGTCGTGGTTCAGGCTCGGCAGGAGCTCATGAAACGCGTGGCGTGTGGAGGCGCGCGCGTCTGCCAGGTGGTGGGTCTGCAGCTTGTTGCTGCTGTCCAGGCACGATACAGTGCGTGCCCACGCAAGAAGGTGCAGCACGTGGCCCATGGAAGCACTGGGGCAGCGAGGCCCTCGATCGTCATGCGAGTGTATCGTGCTCGTGGAACTCAGCAATGGAGACGCAGCAGCGCATGCAGCAACTTTGCACGCTGATGGACGACAACGTGCTGGCCGTGGTGCCTTCACCTCGTTCCAGGTGCTCAGCAACCAATGCAACCTGCGGGGCCGCCATGGCCTCGAGCTCAGCATAGGCGCCAATGCCGCCGCTACCAACGGCAGTGGAGAAGAGAAATAGTAGCTGCAGCCTGCAGCATGAGTGCCACATCTGCGAGCTCGGCTTTGATATGGGTCAGGTGCGGGGCGGGCGTCGGAAGGAGATGACGTCGTCGAGGCCGTCCACATCCTCGATCTAGACGTCGTCAGCTACGGCATGCGCATGGCGGGCGTGCATGTAGCTACGGCACAACAGCGGTATGCTTGTGCATGCACATGCGCAAGCATGCTAATGCATGAGGGTCAGCAGGCGTCCATTTTTGGTGGCCAGCAGGCGTGCATGCTGCGCTCTAAATGCATGAGGGTCTTTTTAGAAGTTGGCACGCCACCACATTGTCCAGCCGCCAGCGTGGCACAGCCACATCACATGTTGGTGATGGTGTGGCTGGTTTTGGACCTCTGATACGCGACGACAGTAGTTTAGCTATCTAGATAGTCGCTTTTTTAGTTCGAGGACGTAGATAAAAAGACAAAAAAAATTTGAGAACCTACTCGGTGTGTAGCGCCGCGCCATTTCCTTTCCGTTGATCTTGGTGAAGTCGAGTCCGCGGCGGCCTCCGTCACTCTCACTCGTTATTTTTTTTTTTTTTTTTTTTTGAGCAGAAGCTCCGTCACTCGTGACTGTGTCTCCGTGACGTGCGCAGTCTGAATACATGGGCCTGGGCCTAGGCCTCTCCCTCCCATGGGCCCTCGGCCGTTGGCCCTCTGGCACGTCTACGAGACCGGCTCTGGATGTGTAAAGATGGAAATATTTGTTCTGACCGATTTAGAGACGGTGTCAAATCCGATCCGAACATACGTGGGGCTATAAACTTATGCGTTCACCTTTCGTGTATTGCATTACTACGGATCTGCTACTTTTTCTACCTGCTCTCCTCAAAGCTCGGGGGATTGGAATTCGATACATGGCTCCATCGCGCCGCGCCGCCGCATCGCCGTCGCAGCCACAAAACACGAAAGGGTGGCTGTCCTGTTGTCGCCGCCCACCAAAAAACCGCAGCGGAGTCCGTGCTGTTGATCCTCTGGCCACCGTGCCCGACGACCTGCTCTTCGACGCAATCTTCACACGGGTGCTCTCGGACGCCGGCGACGTCGCCCGCTGCAGCGCCGTGTGCAGGCGCTGGGGCTGCATCGTGGCCGCGCGCGAGACCGCTATCCTCCGTGCCCTGCCGCCGCCCGATCGGTTCCTCCCCCACCTCGCGCTCGGCTTCTTCCACGGCGGCCAGCGTGACCTCAGCAGCACCAGGCGGAGGCGGCAGCCGTCTGCCGAGCGCAGTCGACGGACCCGTGCTTCATCCCGACGCCGTCCGCCTCTGTCCTCCTAGGCGGCTCGCTGTTCCTGGGTCTTCCTGATGAGTCCGGTGATGCCGCCGCCGGGCTCTTCCACTACGCGCGCCCGGTCGCGTCCCGCGGCGGCCGCGTCGTGTTCGAGCTCCAGGGCGAGACCCGTGCCGACGGCGTCGCCCTCAGCGTGTGCAACCCGATGACGGGGACGTGGCCCTCGTCCCGTCCCTCGCCGGCGACGACTTCCCCGGGCGCGACTACGCGTGCGCGGTACTCACCGCCGACGACCTCGACCACGACCCACAACCGGGATCGCCCTTCTTTAGCCTTGTCCTAGTCTACAACCGCCGCAGCTTCACGGCTCTTCGGTGCTACACCTCCGATCACGCTGGTGGTGGTGGCGGCGGCGGCTGGGGCCGGAATTCAGGAAGCCCGGCGCTCAGATTAGCGGCCACGAGCTTCATCGACTAGGCCCGGCCGTCGTGCTCCGTGGTGTGGTCTACTGGCCCATCACGGTCGCCGCAGCTCTGGCCGTGCGGGTGCGGCTAGACGGCGGCGCCGCCGCGGCGGCGGTCATGGACGTGCACGTCGTGCCTTACACGATACGGGACTCTTTACCGGACTGGAGGCTGCTCGGCACGACGCCGGACGGAATGCTGAGCTACGTCAGCGCCGGCGTGACGGGGGACGAGCTCAGCTTCCAAGTCGAGACCTTGGATGTGAGCGCGGCGGCAGGTGCCGAGTGGCAGCGGCGGCCCCCAGTCATCGACCTGGCCCAGCTCACGGTGCCGGCGCCGGGGGAGCTCGAGCTCAAGATGCGGTGGTTCGGCGAGAAGAGCGGCATGCTCTTCTTCACGATCGGGGAAGGCTGCAGCACCAGCGGCGCCTTCGCGTTGAACCTCACGACAAGGTCGGTCGACAAGCTGGCCGACGGCGTCGAGTGCAACTCCTGGAGGAGCGTGTATGGGTACGAGATGGACCCCACCGCACTCCTTGCCTCCATCACGGCTCGCTTCAACTGATTAAAGATATATATAATACGGAGTAACTATATTTGCCTGTGATAGCTACGGGTCATATTAAGTCTAAATTTAATTATACTCCCTCAATCTTAAATTATAAGAAGTTTGTTTTTTTCCCACTAAGTTTAACTTATTTAAAAATTATATAAAATATCATTTCCTTTACTGTGACTTGCTTTATAAATCATGGTTTTAAATAGCGAGCTAAGGCTAAGGTGTTTAGCGTTTTATAAATCGTAATTAGCGGACTTTAGCGGCAAAATAGCGGCAAAATTGTACATGAACAAATAGCGGCACAATTTTTTTCAAGCTATTTCGGGCTATAGCGGCAAAAAATAGCGGGCTATTTAAAACCATGTTATAAATAAAAGATCTTGAAGAATGGCTTAAATTTAACTATATTTATACATTTTTTTAATAAGACGATTGGTCAAAGTCGAGTCAAAAAAGTCAAAACGTCTTATAATTTTAGATGGAGGAAGTACTAAATTTAAAGTGCTTCAATAAGATTCAATCAAAGAATATATTTTTTTTGTAGCTCCCAAAAAAAACCATACATGTTCAAAAAGCATAGATGTACTTCTATCGCAAAAGTTAGAATTCAATCTCGTTTTATTACAATTCATATAAATGAAAAAAACTTTGAATTTACTATTCTCAAGTCTTTTTAAAATTAAAGGAATCCCAGCTATTGAAACAAAAAAAAAACTTTCGGATATGGAAACATCTCCTTTTTTTTCTGCAATCAAAATACAGTTTTTATGAGTTCTCATGGTTTTATGAGTTCTCGTGGTACATATTCCCTCCCCCACCTGTTTGTACAGAAGACATTGCTCCATATACATTGCAAATAAGATTGCAAAAGATCAATATTTATGTTCACCAACCAACTGTACCAACAATTACAATTTTAACCATGTCACAGGACCACATGTGTACAAAAGGTTCCCAATACACTCTTTATTCATCCTTAAACATAAAATCTATATGTCGTCTCTCAATATCAGGTGTATAACTAATGAAACAGACATGATCTCACAATGTCAACTACAGATCACATGAGTATAGTTATGATCATTCCTCAGAAAAATGTAGACTTCACGGATTGAATGAGCTAGGAAACATATCATTTCAGTTCAGTCATACCTCACATATTCATGTTCCCATGAACCCCTTCAGAGCCCAGCAAACAGTATTTAAGGCTCTCCCAAAACAAGAGGGTGTCTCAGTTCCAGATTCATGGGAACAGGTGAATCAAAGTGTTCACACATATCTTCAGCTCGGACTACGGTATTGTTTGAAAATATGACTTGAGAGTTCCAAATTGCTGGTGGAGGAATTTCAGTGGCTTGGACTGAAGCCATTGAGCTCGTGCAGAGCGAATCTCCTTGCTGAAACAAATCAATTTTAGTGTCGTCAAAAGGGTTAAGAAACAAGTCGTTGGTTGCACAAAACTATAGGAGTGTGGAGCGGGAGCACTCAATTATTCTTGTCGGACACAAAAAACCCATCTTAAACTTTACACCTTACATATATATAGGAAATAAAAAACATAAAGCACCACGGCGTAGACCTGAACCGGGTGGATTTGCGAAGCAAGCAGTACCTCATGCTCTTGAGCGCGAGCTTCATGGCGAGATTCGCGTCCTACGGCCACAAAGTAGAGCTCCAGCAAGTTCAGTCTTGCGCTAATCAATTTTCTAAGGCTTCGTTTGTTTCGTAGGGAACGAGCATCTGGAAAAGATCCTGACCGGAATGCTTCATTAATTAACATACGGTGGGAATCGTTTTCGGTGTCAATTGGCGGGAACGGCCGTTCGCCAGAACCGAGCGGGCCCTAAATAGAGTTGGTGAACAGTCTTGTGCTAACCAAGTTACTAAATCAAGACGCTACATAAAGTCGAATTCCATCTTGTCGCACGCATTACCAATTAGCTTGGTCAAATTTCACACCTTCAAAGCAAAAAGCAAAAAATTGGTACTGCTATGCTATTACTATCTACATCCATTGCTAAACAGCATGACTGTTTCCTATGAACTGAAACTAACGTTAACCACGAAACGAAATCGAAAATGGTAACGCTCCCGACGCTTACCTCCACCCCAAAGAGCAAAGCGCTGGGACGAGGACACCGTCTTGGTGGAAGGCGTTCATCGTCAATGACCGAGGTCAACACCATCTAGGAGAAAGCCGAGGAAGGGGAGGCGCCGAGGAGCATGTGGCGAGCTTTTGGGAACAGCCGCCCTGCGGCAGCGCTGGTGGTGGGGGAGGTGGAGGAGGGGCCACCGCGGCAGACACGGCGGGTTCCCATCATGGGGAAACAGGTCAAGATCAAATGGGCACGTACAACGGTAGTTTGGATGTTAACTTTATACCGCAAATTTTATAAAAAGAACGATGTTGAACGCTGGAGACAACGATGCAATTGTCTGATAGAAGGACGGCATTGGCTTGTGCTCCCAAGCGGCCAAGCGTGTTGCAAATAGAGAATGAAATCGGAGGAAGGAAGGATTAGGGACGGCAGACGAAGTTTAGATTCGAATTTAGAGTATTGTTATCATAAGCGTGACCTCTCTCTGTATCTCTTCGCGCTCTTTAAAGGATTACAAAGGTGTTGCCTCTCTCACGAATGCAAGCGTACTCAGGCCCATTGCTCTCCGGCGTAGCGCGGTTTGGGCTTCCTGGGCCATCGTTTCTCGGACGGGCCGGATTCTCCGGGTCTTCATTACTCGTAGAGACGGATGGAGGGATGCTGACATCCCCCCCGAGGCTTTGCTTGACCCCAAGCGGTGGAGCCTTGAAACTCTGGCGCACCGCTTCATAGTCTTCAGTGGCCAGCTCCGATGGAAGATTGTTCCATTTGATCAACACTTGGGTGACGGTCGAGGTACCCGAACCATAGAGCGAGTCGCAACACCTGCTTAGGTGCAAGATGAACATTGAAGTCGATGGCAATAGAGGAATTACTGCTGCTGATTGCTCCACGGCCTTCTTGAGTGAGAAACATGGAAGACCGGGTGGATGGCGAGTGAGGAGGAAGCTCTAGTTTGTACACTCTTGAGCCAATGCGCTTCATAATGCGGTAGGGACCAAAGAAATAGAATGCCGGTTTTACGGTGAGAACGTGGAGCTAATGATGTACGCACATACATTTGCAGGTTTAAGGAAAACCCGGTCCCTCAGAGAAGCTGCGTTCCAAATGGTGTTGGTCCGCTTGCCTTTTTGTTCGTTTTTTAGCGCAGTTGAGATGATGTTGCAGCAGTTGGTCCATCCATCGTTGCCCGGATGCCCTTGAATCACCTCGAATTGGTGGCGGTTGAAGGTTCGGCGACCCGGGGAGGCGGGGACGGGTAGCCATACAAGGCCTCAAAGGGAGAGTGACCAATAGCGGAGTGAGAACAAGTATTATACCAGAATTCAGCAGAGGAGAGCCACTCACCCCACTTGCTCGAACATACATGAATGAAGCAACATAGGTATTTCTCCAAGCACTAGTTCAGGCGCTCTGTTTGGCCGTCTGATTGAGGGTGACATGCCATGCTTCGACAGAGCTTGACATAAGCTAGCTTAAACAATTCATTCCAGAAACTCCTTGTGGCATTCCGATCGTGGTCAGACACAATGGAGCTAGGAAGACCATGCAGTCGGTAAATAGAATGGAAGAATGACTTAGCGACCACGGCAACTATAAAGGGATGTCGAAGAGGAACAAAATGACTATATTTGGTGAGCAAATCTACCACCACCAGGATACAGTTGTGGGACTGTGACACAGGCAACCCCTCAATGAAGTCAAGCGAGATGACTTGCCAAGCTGTGTCAGGAATAGGGAGTGGTTGCAGTAAGCCGGAGCACGTGACCTATCATGTTTAGACTACTGGCAAGTGACACAAGCCTTGACAAAATTCTAGACCACCGATTTTACCCCCTTCCAAGCAAAACACTTTTTCATGTGCATATAAGTAACAGGTGCACCAGAGTGGCCCCCCAGGCACTGGAATGAAACTCAAAGAGAAGGTGGTTCTGCAGAACTGGATCAACGCCAATCCATACGCGGCCACGATAACGCAGAAGCCCTGTCTGGAGGTGAAATGTGGTACTACATCTGGTTGCAAGGCCAACTTGGTGAGGAGAGATTGGGAGTACTCGTCATTTCGATAACTAGCCAACATGGGAGAGACCTAATTAGGGACCAACGATGACACCATAGTACAGTTAGCTGAGATGGGCTGGCGAGAGAGAGCATTCGCGTCGCGATTGTCAGAACCCGGTGCAAGCAAACAACAGCTTCGACTTCCATGGAAGCTCACAGATGACCCAACTAAGATATGAGACTAAGGATCCCAAAGTAGGAGGCCAAAGCAGGTCATCATTGCCAAGCTCAAACGCATCACGAGGAGCAGCTCCGACTTCTAGCTTTGACCTCACATCCTACCCGCGGCAATTGTCGTGCATCCAAAGCAAACCCAACTGTTGAAGTAGAGGTCAACCAGACGCTGAGAAGGAGAGGGCATCCACCACAAGGCACATCATGACCGAGTCAAAGTTCCACAATGATGCCTTCAATAAGGTTACGACGTAGAATGCGCTGTCATCGCCGGTCTAGAAACAGACGAGGTTTTCACCCATGGAAGATTCTTTGGGGACACGACGCCCCCAACAGGGGAAAACGTCACCCATAGGTGTCACTTGTCGCCCGACCTTACACCCAATGTGTCCCTAGCACCGACGTCGGCATAGATGTCGATCCATCGCCACCATCGTCATCGCCTGCGCGTGCATCCCCCTGCCGCATGATGAAGCTATCACCAACTGCCGCCGTTTGTTGAACACCTTGCCGTCGACGCTTCCGACCTCCACCGAACATCGTCAAACACATGCTCCACCACGGGCGCTGTCCTTGCCCTGGGGGCGCCGAATCTAGCCAACAACACCAGATCAGGTTCCCCCACCGACACCAACACCTCCACCATGGCACCATGGACAGAGGGTATGAGGATACGGAGGAAGAAGAACCCTCGCAGCCGCTCAGTGCCTACACGGGCACTGGCCAGCGTCGCTGTAGCAGACTGCCCCGTCAAGCCCCACGCGGCTCATGGGAGCGCACGCCACGCCCACCTGTTGCTGCGCACGCCACCATCACCGTCAAGTGCGAGGAAGAGGAGAGCCTGAAAGGTCTTAAATGGCTAGAGGGGGGTGAATAGCCTAATTAAAATTTCTATAAAGCACTAAAAGTAGACAATGAACATAATAATTAAACTAAGATGAAGAACAATGTTGCTAGTAAATATCATTCTAGAGTAGTTTGGCGTATTCCTGAGTCTTGGATAATTCCGTGGTGTAGATTTATAGTTATGCCCCTTTTTCGGTGTTTTCTGGTTTAGTCCCTGAAAATTGATAAATCACTAAAACTCGTGGAAGTTATTAGATAAACCCCTAGCCTTCTAGATATTGATGTGTGTTTTATGCCTTTCGATATATAAAATATTGACGCTATCCACTGTCAACAGACATATCAGATGATATTAATTTGATATCATATTTTTTGTGCTCTTTTCTATAAATTTGATTAGATTTTAAAAACAATTAACTTAAGACAACTCTAAAATTTGATTTATTCGAGGTCAGTGAATGCGCATGTACTAAGTGCATATCAAGGGGGTCGATGGCAATGGAAAATGATATAGTGGGAGTTGGTGGACTGTGGATGGCTGAAAGGTCCTAAATGGCTAGAGGGGGGTGAATAGCCTATAAAAATTCTTACAAAGCACTTAAACAAAATCGGTTAGTACACTAAATGGCGAAGCAAGTGTTGCGCTAGCCTAGAGAGGGGTTGCAAGCCAACCTATCCAATTCTAGCAAACCTAATACACTAGAGCACACACAAGCAACCTAATATACTACAAGCTACACTAGTGCACAAAGATAATCGCAAGGAAGGGAACCGAGAGGTGCAAACCGTGCCTTCGGGATGATGACCAATCACCGTCTTGTCAATACAATGAAACCCGAAGAGATGATCCAATAGAGAAATCCAAGTTGATCTCGAAGGATCAAACCACACAAGAACACCGAGGGACACAAGATTTTTATCCCGAGGTTCACGTGCTTGCCGGCACGCTACTCCCCATTGTGTCGACCACACACTCGGTAGTTCGGTGGCTAATCGGCGTCACAAGCCAATCCCTCACCGGGCGCCACAAGAACTCACACAAAGTGAGGGTAACTCAATGACACGAGATTCCACTAAGGATTCCTTTCGCGATCTCCCGCGGGGTGGGATCAACACCCCTCACAATCACCTCCGGAGTGGCCAAGAACAATCTTCAACCTTGCTCAACTCCGGCTCATTTGCTCCAACCATCTAGGTGACGGCAATCACCAAGAGTAATAAGCTCAATCGCAGCAAGAACGCTCACTAGTGCCACTAGATGCTCAATCACAAGGCAAATGCACTAGAAGCTCTCCCAATCACTCTCTAGATCAATCAAGAGGCATACAAAGTGAGGGAGATGGTTTGCTTAGCTCTAGGGGATGTCAAGTATATCAAAGTGCCAAGAGGGACTCCCTAGAGCCGGCCAATTCACTTATATAGGCGCCACACAAAGCACCCAACCGTTACTCACAAACATCCCCCCATGCATGAGTTGACCGGACATTTGGTTAAGTGACGACCGGACACGTCCGGTTCGGCGTCGGTCCCTCTACCCCACGGCCACGTGTCTAGCTTCGTTTGAATATATCAGTTGTTGGCGCCAACGGCTCAATCACTCGTGCGCTGTCAGGCAATGATCGGACGCGTCCGCCAAACGACCGGACGCCCGCACAGTGCGAGTCCGGTCACCCACCAGAGAGGTCAAAAACGTGTTTTTCTCGACCGGACGCGTCCTGTGCACCTTAACCAGACTTCGCCCAGTCCGGTCCATACTACCTTGCAAGCGCCATGATTCTCGAGGCCGGCCGGGACGCGGCAACGGACCGTCCGGTCGCCATTGCGTCCGGTGACCCGAAACACGCCGGACGCCCACACTTGACCGGACGCGTCCGGTCCCTACCGAGACAGCGTCTGGTCACTTTTGAATGACAACTCTTCGTCCAAAAACCTCCGAGTCCCGCCTCGCAAGCTCGGCGGGAAGGTTTTACACCCAAACACCATCACCCCTTGCTCCCATGTGCCAACACCAAAGTGTCTCTCCACTTGTGCACGTGTGTTAGCATTTTCAAATAAGTTTTGCAAGAGATTGTTAGCTCACTAGGTCCCTAATGCATATGCAAAGTCATTACTCACCTAGTGGCACTTAGATAACCGATATTGCGTGACATCGCCCCTCTTAATAGTACGGTTATCAATCCTAAATCCGGCTATCAACTTCTCTACTCACCTATGGCCGACAAAATGGAAATGCCCTAGCATATACCTTTGCCTCTAGCATTCCATCTTGCTCCTCATCTTTCTTCATCTCCAAGAGTGGCACTTAATCATCTTTGATCACTTCCATCAACTTGATCACCATTCCACCACTTGGCTTGGACCTCCCCTTTCTCTAATGCTACACACTTAGCAATAGGGTTAGTCCTAGGTTTCATCAATTAGCCAAATCCAAACTAGGGCTTTCAATTTCCCCCTTTTTGGTAATTGATAACAACCTCCATAAAGATAAGAATAAAATTCAATTTTGGCTTTACACCACTTGTCCAAACCATATGAACTTATGAAAAGAGTTGGACAAGTCATGTAAAACCTATTTGGTAGCTATGGCTCCCCCTACATATGTGCTAAGAGTTTAGATTAGAAGCTTTGCACACATGATGGATAAATCGGTTTTGAGAGAGTCATTTCTACCAAATTGATGTTAAGGTGTATAGAATGGACCTTTGAAGCGTGATACCATCGGAGTGCACATCATAAATCATCCTTAGCACCAAACCCAGCTAGAAAACATCAAATAGCTAGAAACCCCATGAAATCAATATTAAAAGCACGGTTTCTAGATATCACTTGGAAGGCACTAAAAAATGGAAGGCACTAAAAAAATGCTACTTCTAGCCAGAACCTATGCATGCTAGTAATCAATCCATCAATCAAGTTCCATACTAGCAAGCACCACACAAGCAAGAGAGATGTCACTTATGAGATAAATAAATTTTAAGTGCAATGCAAGCAATCATATGAATATACACATTCAAATGCAATCAATTGTGTTCATGAGCTTGCTCCCCCTACTTGTGTGCTTCAAAATTTTGATCCCTTTACATTCTTCAATTTTTATCTACTCTTCCCCTTGATGCTTGTTGGCGGTCATTATCGACAATCTTATACCGCCAACTATACCCTGAAAAGGAGATAACTAGCATGCTTTACACACATATACATTTACTATTGACCTATTTCCACTTGTATTGGAGAAATATTGTTTTACAGGAAACACTTATTGAAACAGTGGAAAAGGTCAAGAAAATATGCTTTCTGACAAGGCGTATTCTATAAAATAAAGCAAAGCCAATCCAAAAGACAAATCAGGGCCAACCACCACCACAGGAGGCATCCAGGGCCAGCCCACGGCCCATTGGCCAAAAGGCGGTGCCGAGGGGCCTGCCCCGGTGCGGGCGCACCAGGGTGCGGCCGCGCCCCCGCCTGCTGCCAAACGGGCCCAGCTTCGTATGGCGGTTCACTTGGTCGGTTGTAAAGGCGGTGCACCCAGGTATTTACTCCCTCGGCCTCCAAACCGACCTACACACTAGTATAAGAGGAGGGGAGAGGCACCCATTCTCACACACACCACACCTTGGAGCCATTCTCCCTCTCTACTCTTTAGGCTTAGCTACTTTTATCTTTTATCTTTAGTAGTGGAGCTAGGCCAAGCCTTGTAATTGGAGAGCAAGGGCACTTGGAGATTTGGTATGATTTATATATTGTTCTTCATTCTAATTCATATCATGTTCTTTATTTTGTTCTTGTTCTTATTCTATCAATTTGGTTATGAACTAGAGCTAGATTATTATGTTACTAGTTTAGCATATGATCTTGTTTGTTCTATCGTTCATACCATGCACAAGGCTAAGAGCTATCTTGTCCATAGGGATAAGAATATCATGTTCTAGGGTTCATACCTTAGTTAGCTAGTTAGAGTGGAGTAGAGAGGGGTGTGAGGGAGAGTTGGGGAAGAACCATCTTTTTTCGGTCTTCCCCCACTTGTCCCTCATTGAGCATGTTCTTGGTACCTTAACGGGATCTTGACCAAGTAGGTGTTCATGGTTGTTATGGTTTTCTCTGTCTTTTGATTAGATGAGCTTTACCTAAGCTTGTTTGTGGGTTCGTTGTTCGTTGCTTGGATGAGTAACAGATGCTCTAGTAGAGGGTCCCCGATAAAGGCGGATCATACGATCGACGCTAGAGTAGTAGACGATAGCGTAGACATGGTGTCTAAGCTAGAGACTACCTTTGTTTGCCTCACACTCCACGGATGAGGGGTAGGCGGCAGGTGGTGACAGCTCTGTCCGTCCCTTGTAATCCCCCACGTTCGGGTGTGGCGTAGAGCTGTAGGCCGGCAACGCTTGGCAGACCAAGTGTTATCCGGTGCCCGAAATGAGCAAGTGGAAGTATTGCTTGTTCAACCTTTAGACTGTGAAGCCATAGGAATCCATCTCTAACTTCATCACTCTACCCTTGTGTACCTTAGGATGCCAGCTCCAGTTTAGGTTCTTTCTTTCTTTCTTTCTTCTTTATTTCTGAGATTGGTTTCCGTGTGTGTGTCACACTATCCAAATATCTATCATGGTTTACCCCTGCTATGAACTTTGGTTTATTATACAACATGTTATCTTGTTTATGTACTTAATAGAGTCTTTTATACCTGTGCCTTCCTTTGGGATAAATATAAATACGATACCCGGAATACTCATGGGTGAAATGCTACAACGGTAATTCCATGCGCTTGCGGATTTGTTCTCTAATCGTTAAGAACTACCATTGAGACATTTCTTGGTTTCATTGCTAAGGATGCAATCCCAGTAATAATGCTAAGAATGCCCACAAGCATTCCTGGCACTGTTGCTGAGAATGTAAAACTAGTGATAACGCTAAGAAACGCCAACAATGCTTCTTCAATTCTTCAATTTTTATCTACTCTCTCCCTTGATGCATGCTATCTTTGTATTCTCTCCCCCTTTGTCATCAATGACCATAAAGGTATATGATCATGCTTGGTGTAGACTTGAAATCATGGAGGGAGCTTGAAGTAGAGAGATGATCACTTAAAGTTGAGGATCACTTGTTTCCATAAACTTTCTTCTCTTGTGGTTCAAACTAGTAAACTTGCATAAGTAATCTAGTTCGGTTTGAACCAATGACAAGCTTCTTCACACATCTTTCAATGGTTATCTTGTCAATGTTGAACTAGATCCTTTCTTGCTCATTTCACTAGATCAAATACTAGGTTCACATTCTCATGAACAAGTGTTGACGGTGATTACCGACATATCTTAACCGCCAACTATTATCCAAAAAGGGAGAATTATCATAGATATATTCACATATACCTTTACTATTGACCTATTTCCACTTGTATTGGAGAATTATTGATTTACAGAAAACATACAAGAAAAGAAACAAAAGGTCACGAGAATGCGCCTTCCGGCAAGGCGTATTTCAACAAAATAAGCAAAGACCAAAGTCCAAGATGTCAACTGGGCCAACAACCCATGGTAGAGAGATCCAGGAGTAGCAAGAGGGCCATGGGCCAAAGGTAGGGCCGAGGGGGCCCACCCCTGGTGCGGCCGCACCAGGGTGCGGGCGCACCCCCAGTGAGGCCGGCCTGGCCCATCTTCTTCTGGCGGTTCCCTTGGTCGGTTGTAGAGACGTTTTGGCCAGGCATTTACTCACCTCAGCCCTGGAACCGACCTCAAGCTAGTATAAAAGAGAGGGGGCACTCCCTCATTAAAAAACACCACACTACACCTCTTATTTGTACTCTCAAGTGTACCTCTCCACTTTTCTCTTTATCCTTAGTAGTAGTAGAGGAGCAAAGCTCAACTTGTAAGAGGAGGAGATATCTTGGCTACTTTTGGTATGAATACTATTCTTTCTATTATGCTCTTCTTCTCTTTTTATCAATATAGTTATGTTCTAGAATTAGAGTATGGTTCTAGTACTATGATCTTGTTAGATGAACAAGGTACTAGTTTGTTTAGATGAACTAGGTACTAGTTTGTGTAGCTGTAGGTCCTAAATGGCTAGAGGGGGGTGAATAGCCTATAAAAATTCTTGCAAAGCACTTAAACAAAACCGGTTAGTACACTAAATGGCGAAGCAAGTGTTGCGCTAGCCTAGAAAGGGGTTGCAAGTAACCCTGGGCATAATTGACCGAAGACCGAAGACCGAACCGAAGTGACCGAGACCGAGACCGAAGTTTTCGGTCACTAGTTCGGTCCTAGGTCCATACTAACCGAACTTTTTATGGTTAGTTCGGTTATAGGTCTCGGGTAATCGAACTAACCGAATATTTAGTTTTTGTTGACAATAATATGTACTTTAGACTATTATTAGCAATATAATATTTATTATAATGGGTTTATATCAACCATCACTCTTATCACTTTGTTTAATCTATATGTTGTATTGTTATTTTTGCATTGAATAGAAAAAACATTGCTAAAATTTGCTACAAATTATACTATTTTATAGCTGTTTTGTCTAATCCGGTCAGTTCGGTCGTGACCGAGACCGAACCGAACTAACCGAGACCGAACTTACTTGGTCCTGAGTTTTGAAACTAACCGATCGGTCACTGTTTTTAGATGACCGAACTTTCGAGATGACCGAAGAACCGATCAGTTCGGTTTGGTCACGACCGAACGCCCAGGCTGAGTTGCAAGCCAACATATCCAATTCTAGCAAACCTAATATACTAGAGCACACACAAGCAACCTAATATGCTACAAGCTACACTAGTGCACAAAGATAATCGCAAGGAAGAGAACCGAGAGGTGCAAACCGTGCCTTCGGGATGATGACCAATCACCGTCATGTCAATACAATGAAACCCGAAGAGATGATCCAATAGAAAAATCCAAGTTGATCTCGAAGGATCAAACCACACAAGAACACCGAGGGACACAAGATTTTTATCCCAAGGTTCACGTGCTTGCCAGCACGCTACTCCCCGTTGTGTCGACCACACACTCGGTAGTTCGGTGGCTAATCGACGTCACAAGCCAAGCCCTCACCGGGCGCCACAAGAACTCACACAAAGTGAGGGTAACTCAATGACACGAGATTCCACTAAGGATTCCTTTCGCGATCTCCCGCGGGGTGGGATCAACACCCCTCACAATCACTCCGGAGTGGCCAAGAACAATCTTCAACCTTGCTCAACTCTGACTCGCTGCTCCAACCGTCTAGGTGACGGCAATCACCAAGAGTAATAAGCTCAATCGCAGCAAGAACGTTTACTAGTGCCACTAGATGCTCAATCACAAGGCAAATGCACTAGAAGCTCTCCCAATCTCTCTAGATCAATCAAGAGGCATACAAAGTGAGGGAGATGGTTTGCTTAGCTCTAGGGGATGTCAAGTATGTCAAAGTGCCAAGAGGGACTCCCTAGAGCCGGCCAATTCACTTATATAGGCGCCACACAAAGCACCCAACCGTTACTCACAAACATCCCCTGTCTGCGAGTTGACCGGACGCTGGTTAAGTGACGACCGGACGCGTCCGGTCCCGGCGTCCGGTCCCTCTACCACGGCCACGTGTCTAGCTCGTTTGAATATAGCCGTTGCGCGCCAACGGCTCGATCACTCGCGCGCTGTCAGGCAATGATCGGACGCGTCCGCCAAACGACCGGACGCCCGCACAGTGCGAGTCCGGTCACCCACCAGAGAGGTCCAAAATATGTTTTTCTCGACCGGACGCGTCCTGTGCACCTTGACCGGATGCGCCCAGTGTCCGGTCCATACTACCTTGCAAGCGCCATGATTCTCCAGGCCGACCGGACGCGGCAACGGATCGTCCGGTCGCACGCCATCCGGTGACCCCGGAAACACGCCGGACGCCCACACTTGACCGGACGCGTCCGGTCCCTATCGAGACAGCGTCCGGTCACTTCTGAGTGACAACTCTTCGTCTGAAAACCTCCGAGTCCCGCCTCGCAAGCTCGGCGGGAGGGTTTTACACCCAAACACCATCACCCCTTGCTCCCATGTGCCAACACCAAAGTGTCTCTCCACTTGTGCACGTGTGTTAGCATATTCAAATAAGTTTTGCAAGAGATTGTTAGCTCACTAGGTCCCTAATGCATATGCAAAGTCATTGCTCACCTAGTGGCACTTAGATAACCGATATTGCGCGACATCGCCTCTCTTAATAGTACGGTTATCAATTCTAAATCTGGCCATCAACTTCTCTACTCACCTATGGCCAACAAAATGGAAATGACCTTTGCCTCTAGCATTCCATCTTGCTCCTCATCTTCCTTCATCTCCAAGGGTGGCACTTAATCATCTTTGATCACTTCCATCAACTTGATCACCATTCCACCACTTGGCTTCCCCTTTCTCTAATGCTACACACTTAGCAATAGGGTTAGTCCTAGGTTTCATCAATTAGCCAAAACCAAACTAGGGCTTTCAACGGCGAAGAACGAATACAAAGGATTTGATCAAGGACCAGGAGGCCAAAGGACAGATCAAGGATGTTCTACCACTTAGCATAGTGATGAGCAAGTGCACTTGTGAAATGGTAATGAAGACAGTGCTGATCGAAGTTAAGGTCTGGGTTGGACCTAGTCAAGGCAAGAGATGTTGCATGCACTTGGTGGATCTCTGTTGCAAGGACATTGTGGACACATGTTGACATTGGAGAAATTAGATACTGGCAACAAGGCCTAGAAGTGAGGTTTGCTAGTTTCGGCCTTAAAACTGTGGGTAAAGTGATTTTCATGTTTGGGACTCAAAACTTAGGGGAGGATGATCTTGGGGCGACACATGGTGTCATTAGAGATCTTGCATGGAGGCAAAGCAACTTCATGAAGGACCAAAGCCCATCTGATGCTTTGAAGGCCATCTAGATCATTTTGCCCCTAGTGACCAAGTGGTTCAAGTCTAAATGTAAGGGCCACATATTCCTATGGGAAGGAGAAGTGCCTAGCTACTCTAAGACAACTATTCTTTCAACCACTTTTATTTGCTAGGGCTAGCCAAGGGCTAATAAAGTGATGAAAAGGAGATTTGTTAGAGTGAGTCTTAATCCTTTTCTTCACATGAGTGGGTGATGTTGGATGTAGGTTAATCTGATGTAAATATGAATTCATGGTTGGTTTGAGGTAGATAAAAACTTGTTGGGTTCATCTCATATGCATTCTCTTTCTATCCTATTGTTTCTGTGAATTTTTGTTTTTCACATGTGACTATGATTTGAGGATGGTTTCATGGTAAGAGGATGCTACTACATGGGAAAACATCTTTAGGGTGATCCCCATCCAAATCCATCCCACAAGCATCTTCAATACTTGAGTTCTTCCTCTTTTGGCTTTCTAGTGAAAACCCCATTTTGAGAGGAGAATTGTTCAATTATGGTGAAGCCCAAAAGTTCTTGGAGGCATCTTTTAGGATTACCTTATCATGAGTTAGTCAAGGCTGGACCAAGTTTCACAATTTTCGGAGATGGTTTGTAGTAGTTTTGGAACTTTAGAGAAAAAATTCTGGTATTTGCAAAATAGGGTCATCTGTTTTTTTCTAACAGACCATTGTGATTTTGACAGAGGTTGTTGTGTATCACTAATTCAAATTTCATAATTTTTAGAGTTCGTTTGAATGAATTTTGCCATTTTCTCCAAAACTCCCTACGGCTTAGCTCTAAACCGGGGGAGGGGGGGAAGGGGGGCGGTCTACCTAGTTTGCATATATAGACCCAAATTTCACTATGAAAACAGGGACACCTAGTTGCATGCAAAGGGATAAAATTTTTGCTATGCTTTGGAGTTTCTCACCATTTATTACATGTTAGTTTCGTATCTTTCTAGCCTCATTCCTAATATCAGTAGGTACATTGTTACTATGTGATATTGGAGTTAGGTAGAAGAGAGGAGTATTTGGTTAGAATTGGGATATATATAGGAAAAACTCTTCCCTGGTGAAGGATTTTAAATATAGATTTGTGCTTTATAATCATCCTTAATCCCCATCACAGATTGTCATCTAAGAAAGAGCTTAGTTGTGGCCTGGACTCCTCTTGGGCCGTCGTGCCTGCTCGACCCTTGGGGTGGGGAGGGGAGCGAGCTCCTGGTTGGCCGCTGGGGAGGGTGGAATGCTCTCTCTTAGTTGTGGCCTTGCCAGCCGCGAGGGGAGAGCCGGCCGCCCTATCTTGGCCACGCGCGGAGCGGGCCTGGCCCTCTTGGTCACACGCGTGCCACAAGAACGACAGGTCGACAGCCAAAAAATGGATCGGTCGACGCGATGGGGGCGACGTGGCAACGGATCGGGTGGGTTCGGGGCGGGAGAAGCAGGCGGCAGCACCAGATCTACAGGCGGGGAGGGTGGGTAGGCAGAGTAACTCTCTTGTGTGCCAGTGCGAAGGAGAAGGGTAAGATTGTCTTTTCATGGGACCAGCAGTGGAAAAACTAGCCGTAAACCCTAACAGAGTGGACAGAAAGCCATAGAGCAAAAAAATTTTATTTTGAGGCCATAGAATCAAATTCAGAAAAAAGAGCCATATATACCTAAGAACAGTTTTTTTTTTCTAGAATTCTCCCTATTTGTATTGATGTGCAATCTCATCTTTTGATAAAATCAGTTCAACTCATATTTAACTTAGTATATACGTGAAAATTTCTATAATGTTTATTCAAATAAATATTAGTGTGAATACTATTTCTAAACCTATTCACATTTGTAATTGATTAACTTTTTTTTGAGAAAAAATTGATTAACTCTTATTAGTAGGGGAGAAAAGATGAAAAGTTTTTAACGGAGTAGTACCAGGCCTAGCTGCTCCCCTCCAGCCAGCCCAATTCTGTTGCGTGTTTTGGGCCTTGTGCTACGGCTCCCTAATTCCCACGTCCCACCCGCACCAGAGCGAGCGCGAGACGCCAGACGCCAGACGCCAGACAGAGTTTATTCATTGATTGCTCTCCTGCTGATCCTGCTATGCTATGCTCTGCCATGACGCGGTTCACACTGGGCACTGGCACAAGAATCCGCGAAACCCGCACACGTCTCAACGAAGAGAAGTGTTCTTTTTTATTTCTGTTCAATGCATGTAACAACAGTCTAGTATGTACAGTTGCAGGCTACAGGCCTACACCACCACCGAAAGAATCGCCACCGGCCGTCGCCATCACAACTCCGCCACCGCGTTCTCGCCGGCGGCCTCCGGTTCTTCTTCCGACACCGCGTTCTGGTCGATGAAGTTGAACAGCGCGAGCCCCGCGGCCCACACGTCGTCGTCCATCACAAACTCCTCCGGCGAGTGGCTGATGCCGCCGCGGCACCGCACGAACAGCATCCCGATCTGCATGCGACCACACACACACACAGTCACACACTCCGGAGCGTCAGCGAGCTGAGCTTCTTCACTCTTCATTCACACACGCAGGCTTCGTCTTCTTCTTACCTTGGTGAGCCTGGCCATCGCCATCGCGTCGTGCCCCGCGCCGCTCATCAGCACGGGCGTCTCGCCGGCAGCCACCGCCATGCGCCCGGCATCGCCGACACGGTCGACCGCGCCGCACGCTTCAGCTGGGACGTTAGCTCCGGGTCACAGTGCGTCGCCGCCGCCGAGTGCTGGTGCCAAACCATACCAAGTTCAGACTAATAGCAATTCGGTATCACAAAATCTACACCGGCAGATATCATGAACCATCATCATGACACGAAGAGTGCTGGTTCAGTACTCCGCCTCACCTTATGCTCGACTTTGCAGTCGACCAGCCTGTCGTCGCATTTCTGGAGAACCAGCCTCGAGAAGCTCGTAATGATCGTCTCCCTCACTTTGTCATCCATGGCGCGTATATCCACCGTGAAGTTCACCTGTCACGGGCACGGTTCCAAGATTCAGCCGACTGATCTGAGTCACCAGCTCATCAGCAGGGCCAAGAGAAGAATCACGCCTGGCCTGGCAAGCTTACCTGGCCCGGAATCACGTTGCTGGCGCTTGGCCACGTATTCAGCTCGCCGACGGTGCACACCAGGCCGGCCAGGGACTCCTCGGTGAAGCAGCTGCACTCCTCGTCGTAGGTCAGCAACTTGTTGGGCTCTTTGCATAGGCGTTCCAGAGTGAAAACAAGCTCTGCAGCTGCAACCATCGGATCACGGCGCAATTTCATTGGAACTGTGCCAGCATGCCCTTGCGAACCATCTACTATTACCTAGCCAAACAAAAACAAAAAACAAAGACTAAGCGCTGTAGCTACTTTCCTTTTCACTTGAAAGTTTGATATACAAAGGGACTTGGAAGCAACCCAGAATTAGTAATCACAGTTGTCGCCAGCAGCTTGAATATTTAAATGTCAATGTTAAACTGAAAAATCTTGGTGACAGCAATGCTCTGTCTTCCTGAACATTAACTAAGACTGGTTCTTGCATCAAAGATGACACATGAGTACATGACATAGGTGTACCCGTTTATTGAATGAAATGGATGTTGACTAATACGCCAGGTCTTTCTCTGATTGATTGTTTATCCATTACATGCATACTTGGTTAATTTATATTGACCACTCATACTCTTTCTAAGAGAACATTCCTATCTTAAATTATTTGATTGCTTACCTGTTGACTGCTGTATTGATACTGATTGTATCTAATATAGTTGGTACTTCTTTTTTCCCAGACACATACAGTTGGCTCTAATACGGATTGCTTTTTAAGGAAAAAAAAAATTACGATAGGGACCCATGCAGCTAGACCATATTTTAATTTTGCAGCCAGATAGGATTGGAATGTAGTTCTTGAGCATAACGTTCCCTATTTTAATTTTGGTTGATGTAGTTCTTGAATAGATTTCACAAGAATAACAGAGAACTCTGATGCACCTTTAATCGTGTCTGTCCTGCAATTCCTTTTACAACACCAAGTGGATAACGAAGGGCTTCTAGGACAGGTCCTTGCTCCAGGTGTACCTACAGTTCAAAAAAATTATAAGTAATGTATTCTGTATTACCAGGCAACTACATGAAAAAGGCATACAAAGACTTCATACCTCAACATAACTCCCCACAGACTCCGGGTTGTACCTGGATTGGCTAATAGCAGTAGGGGTAGCCTCAAAAGAATTCATTTTCAGAACATCTTGTACTGTAGTACCACTGATGAAATTCAATACAACAAATGAATTGCATCAGAGACAGTTTTGTAAAATAGTTCAGTTGGTTTACGCGAAAAAGACAAACACCTCTTATCTGATACTTGTAAAATTGATTCAGGTAGTGTACCAGCTACAGCAGCGCTTCCCAGAAAAGTTGTCTGGAATCTGACGCCCTCCTCATCGCTGAATGCAATGACCTAAGCTTCAACAAGGAAAAATGAGTGCTTGCTCTGTCATGATGGTATTTCTGGATGATGGTAATGCAAACCAACTAATGCTGTTTCACAATTTGATATGCCATTTAAGCCATTTTAGATTCATAATGCTGTTTCACAATTTGATGGAGCACTAAATGCCATTTAAGCCAGTTTTTTAACTTTTGAATCTAAGGCCATGATTGAATATATTTGTCAAATACAAACCCCATTGATTCACACCAATCTGAAACAGTTAAGGCATTGAAGCCCCGACCAAAACATGCCGGTCATGATCCATAGATTATGTCAATGCATTTGTTTTGCGTCACTCAAATGCATGGCACCACCTCAGAACTTGTGCAGATCAGAATTGCCAGAGTAACAAAAGATGAACCGTGCATAGAATCTTTTCAAGATCCGTGGGAGGTAAGTCCAACTGACTAAAGGGACATTATAAAACTAGATTCCTCCTGGCTTTTAAATAGTCTTTCCTGATTATATTATGATAGGATCAAAGAGCCTACTAAGCGCCTTGCAACTTAGCTATCCAATCAGCATCTTCAAAGTATAATAGTATATAATTGAAGTGAGTAAAATATAATAACACTATGCCTGCTAGTGACAATAAAACAATGTGAAATATTCCAATCAACGCAGATAAGTGTCGGATCTACAGGACGCATGTGGCTCATACTGCCACTTGCAGAGAGTGAGAATAGTGTAAGGCCATTCACAAGTTGTGGTGGAGCAAGGAAACATTAAGATAGATAACATCAGTACTATACAGGAAACTCTAGAGGATTCTCTAACCTCCATTGGTCTCGTTAGCCTCTGGAGTTTCCCAGTAACTTTCAAAACCTTCATTGCTGAGATTGCACAAATAATACCCAAAGATCCATCATACATCCCAGCATCAACAACAGTGTCCTGTTTTTGCAAAGGGAAGAAAGTATCAGTTATTGCAATATCATTGGATTGCCATCAAAATACTTAAAAAAACTGAACAGAGGAAAATAGCCTTTACCATATGAGATCCAATCAATAAAGGCCTGTTTGGTAGAATTTTTCGGCTCAAATCGACCGTGGATATTCCCCATTTGATCAACCCACCTTCAAGGTTGAACAGAGATGGGCAAGTTTAGTCAAGGTCAAAGTGTGAGAAAACGATTGCAAGCAAAGACACATACGTCGTAAGTCCAGCATCTTTCATCCAGTTGATGATGACGGCAGTGGCTCTGATAGAAGCTGGACTCAGAAACGTCCTTTCAAGGTAGCCCTCCCCATCAGATATCTGTTTCGAATCCACGCCGTGTCAAAGACATGCAGATACACAGATGAAATGTTAAACTTGATAACCAAATCCTTGAACCCGGAAATCGCTCGTACGTATCGGGTAATTGAGAATTCTGCTAAGCAACGTGAACACCTAGCAACCTCTGTAGCGTAAGGAACTAAGGTTATCTGTCCCAGAAATCAAGGGCGTACGTGGATATATAATATAGAATCTGAACCTAGTAAAAAGAAGGAAACTTGATGGAACATGATTCGTTACAAGATGATGAAATACTCATCCTCATCTTCTCCTGAGGGAAAAAGCAAGCATCATCAGCTCATGCTCGCGTTCTTGTTAAAAGTGATATTTTTACGTGAAGCAGAGCTCCCCGAATTAATATCCTGAGTAGTGAGTATTTTGGCCGCAGAAATCTTCATAATATATTTGCAAGAAGTAAGAACATGCGAGCGGTAAACAGAACACGACTGAATGCTGCATCTTATCCGGTTCGGCAAAGTAAAACAACAAGCGGTCCAAAACAACCTAACAAGATTCCGCATCCCCCGAGCTGGAAAAGCGGATCGCGAGAAGGTGAATTGAATATCCGAGGAGCTAGCTAGCCAGGAGGAACGAATCGATGGGTTGGAGAGTGCCTGACTGACCTTGCCCAGCTCCTTGAGCCTCCGCACGGTCTCGTCCCTGAGAATCTCCCGGTACAGGCCGTCGCCTCCTCCTCTTTCCAGCTCCGGCAGCCCATCTAATTAACAGTTTTTGGCAACAACCACCGGTGAGGAAGGAAACCCGGGTCCAGAAAAAAGACAACCGCAAAAGATAACGAAGGAATCGTGCGGACGGGCGGGTGATGCAGGGGCTGCGGAATGACGAAGCACCCACCGGCGGTGGCCGAGACTGGGAGCGAGGTGAGGAGGACAGCGACGGTGACGACGAGGATGAGGAGGGGAGACGGGTGGAGGGGGCGGGAGGAGGAAGGAGCCATTGAATTGAGCCGCGCCGACGGCCGGCCGAGGATGGATGTGTGGCCGCTGTGGGTGTGGTGCCTGGCTGGCTGGCTCCTCCCTTGCCTTCTCCCACAGGGATTGTGGACGAGCCGCAAGGTGGCTGCTTTTATATATAAGAAGTGCGCCGCTTTGCTGCTGCCACTGTCCGGCGTCGTGTCACCGGACGCTTTGCTGGCGTCCCATTTGGCAATGGAACCCCGTCCGGCAGTCCAGTCCCTTGGTCACGCACGGTCCCTTTTGGATACGGCGCGATGCGGTTGGGTGTGGTGACGAAAGGGTTTTTTAGGTACTCTCATCTCAGGTGCATGCATGCATGCGCACTCACGGAGCAGGACCGCAGGACAAGGAAAACAAAAAGGAAGAAGCCCGGCAAGTCACAAGCGCCAAGGGGCTCTCATGATGGCGGAAAAAGGAGTGGCGCAGAGAATCAGTGGTTAAAAAACACCCGGCGCTGCTGCCAGGCCAGCAAACTCTCTGCTCGCCGACGAGGAATCTGGAATCCAGCGAGCCAGCCACCAACTAGCCCGCGAAGCCCGCCTCTGCCTGCATGAAAGTGCCTGTTGCGCAAAGCGCGATTAGGAGGAAACTGACAGTGACGTGCGACGGGCATGGTCGTGGAGGACGTGTTGGAGTTGGATTCCGCCGCCGCCGCTGCTGGACTGCATGCACTCTGCTGCTGCCGTCTACTGCACGTTGAGTCCGTCCGTGCATGACATCCCGCCCGAACCACACGATCCTGCTGTGGCAGGTGGCAATGGCAAATGGCATCCTGTGCGTCGATCGGCGTCGCGACTCGCGAGGGTGCGGAGGAAGAAGCCGCGTGAGCCCCGGGCGGTTCCGTGGGTGGGAGTTGGCTGCACTTGCGTGCATGCAGCATGCCTCTTCGATTCCTGGCCGGATACAACCGGCGATCCATGCGTCACAACACAACAAACGTGAGCTCGCGCGCGATCGAGGAGAAGGAAGCCGTTTCTTCTCTACGTTTTCCCCCTCTCTCCGATTCCGACAACACGTGGGCAAGTGGCACGCTATCGATACACGTCACTGACTTTGGATCGATTAGGCGCTCTTGCTTGCTAGTTGATGTTCCACTAAGTACGAGTACTAGCTATTAAGCTATAGTAGGAGTATCTCATCGGTCAGTGATACTCAGCTTCGTGATTAGTTAACCTGTCTGCAGTCTACTGTTGATCGGGCCCGGCCCCCTCATTCCTGCTAATAATGTTCTGTGGGCAGTCACGCACGGACGCACGTCACCCCTCTAGAATAGAATCCGGCTAAAGAATGTGACGAGACATATATATATGGTATAATTTCAGATCGCGTAAGGATCTGGACTCCTCGAGCTGTGTCAAGCAATCAAAAGCGTAATAAGATGATTCCACGTAGGAATGGCACTTGGTGGCATGGGAGGACAGGACAGTAGTAGTGCAGTGCGCCCCCCACGCAGCAGTCCCAACTCGATTGATTGATCCATCTCGTTTACTGTATGTCGATGTGCTCTAATCTACAAGGGAAGTTATATATAGCATCATATGGAATTTAAGATTTACAAAAGGGTCAAGCAACTGAACGTTTGAGAAATTTGGCACAGAGATTTTACCGAGGAAATTAGGAGATCAGCTTACAAAGAGAAAGCTAAAGGCAACCTTTATTATGCCTTGAGAGTGATCTCGCAGACACATAATAGGACTACGAGTGGGGAAAAAAAAAGGAAGCGAGGAAAATGACAATATATTTAAACTAAGAAATCCTTACTAGGGATGCAAAAACCTCTAATCCTTTACTTCTTTCGTCGGAAAGAAAGGTCTCAGTGAAAAACAACTTAGATAATTACTAGTGGTTAACTTAGCAAATGGTTCCTTCTTAAACCATGGAAGACTAGCAAATCGGTAGTGGGCCTGGAGGCCTTCTTTCTGTATTCTTTTGTGGATTTGGGCATTATGTTAATGGGGTACGGGCCGTGAGCCCACCCTCGTCCCAAAGGTTTTTGACAATCTAAGCGCTCCATGTGAAACCTCTGCCGTCGCAGCCGCAGCCGCAGCGCCAGATACGGCTGAGTCGGCCACGCCGCAGCGCCAGATCCGTTGGCAAAACGCCACATACCAAACTTGCCAACACGCACAAGAAGTGCATAGTCGTTTGCAAAAACAAATATTTCGTTTCACATATCATTTCCAGCCCAATAAATCGGTACCAATCGTTTTTTTTCCAGAGTTCCATATTACAGCGCGCGAGAGAGATGAGATTTACAATTACGAGATTGAATATACCATGGTTACATGGTACCATCGTACCTCTTCTAACTCTAATAGCCCAAAGTTAAAAAAATGAAAACTTGAGAAATGAGAAGGCTATAAAAATAACCCACCAAAAATCTACAATTTACAGAAGGCACCATTTCCGATGCAATTTCCATTTCATTTCTGCAAAAAAACCGGTTAAGGGAGCTATAGTATTCACACTTTCACAGTTACTCTACAGTTATCTGCAGCACAGTCGTCAGCCTGGGTTTTCTGTACCTCCTCAACAACAGCGACGAGCACACAACACTTACGGACGAGAAGGCCATGCAGGCGCCGGCGAGCCACGGCGGCATCTGGAGCCCGGTGAACGGGAACAGCGCGCCCGCGGCGATGGGGATGGCCACGACGTTGTAGGCCATCGCAAAGAAGTAGTTCCACCGGATCCGGCTGAACGTCTTCCTGGACAGGTCGATCGCGGTGATCACGTCTTCCAGGTTGTTCCGCACCAGCACGTAGTCCGCGGCCTCGATGGCAACGTCTGTTCCCCCGCCGATGGCCATCCCGACGTCGGCTGCTGCCAGGGCCGGGGAGTCGTTGATGCCGTCCCCAACCATGGCGACGGTGCTCCCGTCCTTCTGGAGGGAGCGGACGACGTCAGCTTTTCCGGCTGGCATGACCTCTGCTCTCACGTCCTCAATACCAACCTGCCAAAGTACAATAGCACGAGCAAATCAAAATCAAAAGATAAGTTAGCAAGTGAAACTTCTGAATGAATTAAAGCCAAAAGAAACTAAAAACGAAATGAAGACGAGCGTAACCTCTTTTGCAACAGCTTGCGCGGTCCTCCAATTATCCCCAGTGAGCATCACTGGATGAACACCCAACTTTTTTAGCCCTTCCACTACAACAGCAGCCTCCCTTTTCAGGGGATCGGTTATGCCCATCAAACCCACAAAATCACCATTATATGCCACAAGTATGCCGGTTTTTGCATTCGATTCCAGGTCTATCAAGAAACTTTCTGCTTCTGGGGGAATGGTCACACCGTTTTCAGTCATCAAAGAACGGTTTCCAACCTACCAATACATTAGTTTTCAAGATAAGCAAGGGTTTATTCAGAGATAGTGAGACACAGCCATATGTAACAATGTTTAATGTGCTCCTAGTACATTTTATAAGGCACATTTTGGTTAAGAACTGAAACAAAAAAGTTTTATATGTGATTATATAAGTGCTGGCTCTGGAGATATGAGAGATGATAATATGAGTGGGCGGTCATGAATAAATCATTAGGACAGAATGTGGATAAGGGAAAAAGGGAGGAATTAGCATCAAGTCCGACTCACCAAAACATGCTTCCCGTTGATCAAGCACTGAACTCCTTTGCCAGGTACTGCCGAGAAGTCTTCAGCTTCAAGCAGCCACTGGGACAATACCTTGTCCTTCTGTTGCTCAATGCCATCTTTTGATGAAGGAAGCTTGCCAAAGAAATGGAAATGGAATGCATAGTCCAAAACAGCTTTGGCAAGAGGATGTTCACTGCTTGCCTGAGTACAGAGCAAAAACACAAAACATTATGCACATTAACACAAAGTAGCAAACAAACATGTGAGAAATACAAAACATGTACTATTGGTTCCAATAGAGAATACAAAAGAACAGAAAGCAAACTATTTTTAAAATTCCTTGGTAATACTCTAAGGAATAGTTTTAGATCAAGTCAAACTAACCTCAGCTGATGCAACCAGTGTGAGGAAATCTCCTAGGTCCATTCCTGAGAAAACCTTTGCAGCTGTTACAACAGCCTTTCCTTGTGTTAATGTCCCTGTTTTATCAAAAACCACGTAATTTACATTTTGAGCTCTCTCCAAAGCATCTCCGCCTTTTACAAGTACTCCATGATTAGCCCCAATTCCAGTTGCCACCATCACAGCAGTTGGTGTTGCCAAACCAAGGGCACAAGGACAAGCAATAACAACAACAGATATGGCAAACATGAGAGAGAAGACAAAGCAATTGCTATTTTCAGCAACCCATGAATTTGGATATGCACCCAACCATCCACACAAAAACCTACAGAAGTAGCCAATGGACAGGTGAGAAACTTGAACATATTAGCATTGCTCCAAATTTCATGGTACTTTTATTGAACTTACCAAACAGAAAATGTTACTATAGACAATGTAATGACAATTGGAACAAAAATGCTAGCCACCTGAAAAACAAAGGATACAATGTCAGCTATTATCATAGCATGCATCTAAACTATGATGTGAAATTTCAGTAAAGTAAACATTTTAGCATCTAAAGTAGTATGGCAGGACATATGTTTGTGCATATTAAGATAAGACCAGTTCTGAGGAAAAAAAAAAAAAAAAGGGAGAAGATAACCCATAATTGTCTAGCCATGACCATGACTGATCTTGAGTTGAATCACTAGCCTTTTTGCTCTTAGGATAACTAAAGACAAATCTATGCCTGAAAAATTGGTACCATATTGCAATTGTAGGCATTGGTAACCTCTAAAAGTCAACTAAAGATTAAAAAAAAATTGGCAACTACAGGCCCTCTAAAAGAAATGGGCATTCAAATAGTGTCACATGCACTTCTTTTCAATTGGGGAAAACAAAAAATAGATCATAAATAAAGCTTTCACATTTCAAGTTGCATTAGGAAAAACACATGATCAGCAGAGATATATGTGACTATGTGATATCTACTGACATAATCAGCAAATTTCTGATATCTACACATACCACATGATCAGCAGGGATTTGAAGTTACATTAGGAAAACCACATGATCAACAGTAAACATAGGATATTGGATAGATAAAAAAAGAGTTACTCACATAATCAGCAAATTTTTGAATAGGAGCTTTGGACATCTGAGCAGTTTCAACCAGAGAGATTATCTGACTCAAAACTGTACCGGATCCCACTTTTGTTGCTTGTATATGAAGGATACCATGTAAGTTTATTGTCCCCCCAATTACCACACTTGATACTTCTTTAGGGATGGGTGCTGATTCACCAGTTATCATACTTTCATTCACATGACTTGTTCCCCAAACGACAACACCATCAGCCGGAACCTTTGAACCAGGAAGCACTTTTAAGACATCACCAGGTTGGACCAACCGTGCATCAATCTCCCTCTCCCCAACATGTTTCCCTTCTGTATTTGAAATGATAATTGTCAGTTGGTGTACAAAAACAATGTAAAATGTTGCATTTTTATATAACTGTGTAATTGTATATATGGCAAGGAAATTTTTTTACTGGAGACCTTTGTCTTTCAGAACCAAAACAGCAGTAGAAGGGACCAGTTCTACAAGCTTCTTAATTGCATCCGATGTCTTCCCTTTTGCAAGCACCTCAAGATACTTCCCGAGCAACACAAATGTAATTATCATTGCACTTGTCTCAAAATAAACGGGAGGATGATATTCAGTAAATGCTCCGTATAGTAGTGCACAGACAGAGTATGCATATGATGCAGTGGTGCCAAGAACCACTAGCACATCCATGTTTGTTGAGCCATGCCTCACTGCCCTATAAGCTGCAACATAGAACCGTTTGCCGACAACAAACTGTACAATGCTTACCAATATCCACTTCAGCAAATCCCCCATGAGAAATGGTCCACAGTGCATGCTTAGTAGTGTACTAAGGAAAGGTATACTGGGGCAAACCATACGTATGAAAAATACAGGAATCTGGTGCAAACAAAATAATTAGACAAGAGTCAGGGCCTCAGAAGGCAAGCAGCATCATACCACAACTTAAAAATATTAGGTGACAATAATTTTAAAAAATATCTAACCCTGATGCTTGTGTCTCTAACACCCAATACATATTCCTTTTAGACCCTGCACTTTCTCTCCTTTTTGCACTGCCCTTAGTCCTAGTTAATTGTCAAATTCAATATGAATACCACTTGAGATGTGAAGAACCTCCTTTACTACTTTCCCAAACACTGAATTAGAGTAGCATTTTATTTCCTAAGGCATCTGTCTTGCTGGGCCTCACATGCAAGCAAAAGGATGTAAGATATTATTTAAAATGCCAATGGACAGATAGGACCCATTGAGTTGGATGTCACAGGAGGGGCCATTTGGTCATGATTAAAAACATTAATTAAAAATAATTAAGGTATAATATTATGCTGCCTGCTGCAGACACATTAGACATGTCCTGCACGTTATCAGCTTTTCCCTAGTGATAACATTAGCAGGGCTATCATCAAAACAAAGAGGTAAGACAAAAACTTACACTAAGGAACAAGCTAGAGCGGAGAAGGTTAAGCATTTTGGAGGCCTCCTGTGCATCATTTGAAGCCCCTCGAGTGTATGGATTCTGAACATGAGCTTTCAACCTCCCATTGCTTGCCATCTCAATTGTATCCACAATTGATCTCAGACCAATGGCTTCTGGATCGAACACAATCTCAACTTCCGAGAGGACATTATTTATACCAAACTGTCGCAAACCGTCCATTTTCTTAAGAATATCATTTAATACTTGTACATCCCTCTCTGTGTGCAAACCAATCAGTCCCAGTAAAACCTTATCTTGCTCAGTACTCTGCAAGAATGCTGCTTCAAAACCAGCATCCTCAATGGCCTGAATAATTTCATCTTTGCTAATGGCAGAAGGAACATACTCAACTTCCCCTAATGAGGTTGCCAAGGCAACGACTGCTCCTTTAACACCAGGTAGCTTTTTTAAGATACCCTCAACCGAGTTTACACAATTGGCACATGTCATTCCCCCTATCCTGAATTGTGCTGATAAAGCCTTCTGTGATTTAGGCTGAGAGATAGCTGATTCAGGAATAATTTCTGCTTCAAATCCGGCATCTTCTATCGCTTCAATTATATCTTCTACCTGAAAACATAAGTCATCAGAATAAAGATTTTTCTGTTTAAGTGACCAAAATAAGCTAATTGATTGGATGTAAAACCAAACAGCTCTGAAGAGTTAGTCATTTAAACTGGACAAGGCTTTAGTATATGTGGAAGAACATGCATGCAGATCACAGCACATGCATTGTTAGGTGCCTTGGCAATTTAGCTTAAAAATAGGAATCAAAAGTCAAAAGCTGTGAGCCTAGTCAACATATTGGACATCACGATTAAAAGAAAACTAGAGCAGTGGCATAGTTTAATAGATAATGTACATCTCCTACAATTTTCCACAGGAATAATGAACTCCATGGCTAAAATGGCTTCTCCGTTCACAAAGAAAAAATAAATTGAAAATATAGGTCTCCTGTTGACACCGTGAAACAAAGTATATGTTACAATGTATAAGCTACTGTACATAATTAGAGTTATTGGACAGTATAGAAGATTGCATGCTAATATAATATATTAGCTTTTAGTTCCCATGTAATGGTGTATTTTGAAGAATTTAGTAACTATGCTAAGAATAGTCCTACAAGAATATAAAAAATTGCTTAAGTCCATGGCTCAGTAGCTATTCTCCTTAACAGTCCACAAAACCACATTTAGAGTGCCAAAAAGGAATGATGCACGAAACACACTCGGCTTCACTGTTATCATAGCAAGTAAAACCTCACCCCTTTTCTTTTGTGCAACTTTCCTGAACCTAAAGTTGAGTTCAGCAATTTCTTTCCCCATGAAAGACATTATCAGCAGCTCGTTAGCTCAACTACCAATCCAAAGTGATTGTAGATTTGTAATACACCAAGAGCCTGCATTTCCGATGGTAACTGACTGATTGCAGCGGCGTGCCAGCCTTTTGCTTTCGATGCACAGGCGATCGACAATCACGAGCTTCCAACGAAGATACAGCTCACCCCATCACGTTAGCCAAAAAGAGCAAAAACTTTGAGCATCGTAATAGCCAATCTTATATCTCCTGATTTCACAGAGATTACACCGCATTTACTCCACCAACCAAATCAGAAGTCATTGAAACAGTACCACCCAAACGAATGAACGATCTCAAGGACAGGCACCCTCAACTCAGCTAAACAACAACAGCAGCAGCAGCAACAACAACAACGCCCATATGCAATTCACCCATGAAGCAAGTGCTCGACAACAAGCGCAACCCAGTTTCGTATTGTGATGTGACGCCAAAAAACGCAGTCCAACCATCGCCAAACGCGAACAGGTTACCCGGAAAATCCGCACACAATTCAAAAACCGCTAGCGTACGCGAGCTCCCAACTTCCCACTACGGAGCCCGCACGAGCCTCGCGTCCACTCAACGGTTGCGAGGACGCAAGGATCGCATCGGCATCGCACCGCACGTCAACTCACGCCACACCGAGGCGAGGATAGGAGCAGGGTAATAAGCACCTTGGCCAGCGCGGGGTCGAACACGACGTGGGCGCGGTTCTGGAGCAGCGACACGGCGACGCGCCGCACGCCGCGGTGCGCGGAGACGGCGGCCTCGACGGCGCTGGTGCAGGCGGAGCACGTCATGCCGGTGACGCGCACGTGCGCCTCCGCGGCGCCCCTCCTCCGCCTCGGCGCCCGCGCCCGCTGCACCAGGCGGCGGCGGCAGCCCCATCTCCTCGTCGTAAGATTCGAGCAGCGCGACGTCCTCCATCTCGTCGCCGCGCCCGCCCGCCGCCGCGGGCCGGGCGCTGCCGCCGGCGACCGCCGAGAGCTGCAGGTGGGCCATGCCCGTCAGGCGCGGGGTGGGAATATTTGGTGGGAGGCGAATTGCGAGGAGGTGGGGTTAGTTTATAAACCGGGAAAACAGGCGGCGGTCGTGGGCCAATTCGGGATGGTTTGCAGAGTACGGGGGTGTTTGTACAAATTTTGTTTATAAAATACTCCTATAATTTATGTAGTACGTACGTAGTTCCTCCCCGGCCTCCTTCTTCCCGCGCCCTTTGGTGGCGGCCGCCCTCTCCCCTCTCCCCCGCCGTTCGCCCCGCCGCCCTACCCATACCCACCGCCCATCCCATCCCGGCCCGGCCCGGCTTCGGCGCCCGCTCACCACCGCCGCGGCCCGGACGCCAACCACCGCCCCACCGAGCATTGTTGCGCGGCCGCCCTAACCGGAGGGTGCTTGAGCCTAACCCGGGTGGCTGGCGGCGGCCGGGCGCCAATCTTTGGGGGCCGGACATGTCCGACCCCAGCATTACCGATAATTTATGTAGTACGTACGTACTATCTTGGTGGGTTTAGCTGGGAGTGGCGAATTTTCCTTTTGATCTATTCCTTTTTGACTTTTCAGATGTCTAGACTAGAGGGCTTAGCTCTTAAGTTTGACTTGGTTTCATGTCTGACGGGCTTGCTGAATTCCGACGGCAGCATAGCGATGCACTCCTCTTGTCCTCCATGTCCGTGTAGAATTCTAGATGCAGTTGCATAACTGCATATGTAATGGTAGAGACTTTACCCTCGTTTATTCATTTTTTTTTTTTATGGGAAATATTAACGGGGTTTGACATTTTCGAGTTGAGAGACCCGGAGATGTGTTTTCGGAAGAGCAGGAGGACCGAGGTGTAAAAGAAAAGGCAGCTAAGAATTTCCTATGGGATGTGGTGGTTAAGAAGATCCCTGCGGTGTTTAGATTTATTTAGAATTTCGCAACATGGCTATGCATGTGGAGTTAGGAGCCACGTTACCATAAGAAAACAGAAATATGGAATGGGAACTATTATTTTATAATGTAGGAACGTAAATGTCTATGAATTAGGAATGTAGACGCGTTTTAGGAATGGCGTTCTCGAAATGTGGCCTCAACTTTTAAGCTAGCTCTAAGTATTTTTAGTTTTAAATTTTAATCATATAAAGAGAAAATCTATCTTTTAATCAAGATTCAAGAGCGAACCTCTTGCACATGTTTCAAGATTATGTGAGAACATCATGTGAGCTACCAGCTATCCATATCATAAGCTGTGTACTATAGTAAAAGTTAGTATTATCTATGTAATGAAGGGGATGGGATCATCACTGATTTTGTATCTAACGACATTGCTGTAATTGTTGCTAACGATTCTGTTAGCCAATGAGTAATGAGAAAGTCAGTATCAAAGAAGTAATGAGAAAGTCCATGTTAAAAAAAAAAGTGTTAGAGCTAGCTAGTAACTAGTTCTTTCTATTACGGGTGCGCTGAGATGTGGAGAGGGAGAAGTTGACCTAAACCAAAATGGTGCTTTCGACCGGTAGGTCAGCGAAACAGCTACACATAATACGTTTTTTTTAGCCTTGGACCAGATTCATGTACGTTTTTTAGCCTTGGACCAGATTCATGCGAAGGGAGATCCTGATTCCTGACCAATGGTTTACGGCTTGAAAGTTCAAACATCACACAAACTCGTTCTTTTTAAAAAAGAGAAAAGAAAGAATATACAAACTGGGAACTGGCAGCACAGATTCGACACTTGCAAAAACATTGTCCTTGTCCTTACAGAGCAGAGCAGCAGCATGTGCAGGTCGTTTGTTGGACGGACGACCCCTAGCCTTGTTTTGTTTGTGCTAGACTAGACTGCTAATGCTAACGGGAACTGAGAAGCACGTGTTCCTTCCGACTGGACACGTCGCTGCCACCAGCCCACCACGCGGTCCACGCTTTGCGTGCGTGCGCCGGCAGCCCATCTGGCATATCTGCCGCGACATGTCGATCCAACGGTGTCCACGCACGCATGCCGCATCTTACGTGTCTGTATCTGTATGATCAAAACAGAAACGGGCCGGAAACGGAAACGGAAACGGAGCTGCTCGATCGAGCGCGCAACTCCGGACAGCGATGGCTCCTGGGAGCCGCCACGGCACCGGCGGCAGCAGCCAGCAGGCAGGACTGGGAGGGAACTGGGAAGCCAACGGAGCAGGCGACCGGGGCTCCGCCGCTCCGGTGGCTCCGGCGAGTTGCCGTTGCCGGACTTGGAGTTGAAGCAAGGCGCGCCCGTGCCGTGCCGGCTGCCATGCGTCATCGGTGAGGCGCGGCGGGTGGTTGGGTTTGGTTTGGTTTGGTTTGATTTGGTTGGGGACCTTTGGAGCGTGGGCGGGGCCCGGGGCTGGGGTGGTTTGCAAGCCAAGCGCCTGTCGGGCGTCGGCTGACGAGACACGGCAACTCGCGCTCCGCAGACGTCTGAGTCCGACGCTGACTCCTCGCCCTCGTCCGTCGCGTTCGCGTTCGCGTACGCCACAACGCTATCATCCTATTCCTACCCGACGACCGCAACAGTGGAGAAGGACCTCCAGATCTCCCCTACCACGGTCGCCGTCGTGACCAGAATGTCCATTTGTCATTACCTACCAGCAGTGACATTAATAACTGATCGAGTTTATTTACGCACTGCGTGGTTTTACTTACTAATCTGGCACGCACATAGCAGCAGGACCTAGTAGTACACAATTAACCAGCTGTCCACTCAAAATCGCGGGGTACAGTCGTACAGATAGACAGGCAACCGTCACGCACCAGCATGTGTCACGCATCCGAGCTACCGTGACACCAACCCAACGTTGCTGCCGGCCTCAAAAGCCAGCCAATTTCCTGGACGCGCGACGCAGAGCCAACGCACCTTTTGGCCGCCGCAAATGCGATTAGCCGATTAGCCCCGGCCCGGCCGGCCAACAAAATGCAGTCCGCGTCGCGCCGCACCTCAGGCCTGTCGTCGTATCGCACTCGCTACACTACGTCACTACCTGCTAGCCCGTCTGTCGCCTCGCCGGAGATCGCCTCAGCGCGCACCAGTTCCCCTCGAAAGCGGACGATGACGAGATCCATACTGTCGGTTATAGGTGTGGCGTGGCGGGAATATAATCCGCAGGGACGCGCTCAAGTGGGCGCTGACATGGATCCGACGATCTAATCTTGCGTGCGGGATGCATGCCATCGATCGTCGATCGTCGTGCTTGTGCGGAAAATGCTAGTGCAATTGTTAGAGGTCTAATTTGGATCATATACTGTATGTATTATTGTTGTAATTTAAAGACAGTGAAAGGACATTTAAAACGTTACAGAGGGAGTAACATCTAGCCTTGTTTAATTTCATGTGAGTTTTTTGGGACGGAAAGACTTCGTTTTTATTGGTAAATATTGTCCAATGTGGCCCAACTAGGTTCAAAAGATTCGAAGACGTGATTTACAACAAAACTATGTAATTATTTATTTTTTTATTTATATTTAACTCTTTATATGCGGCAACAAATTTGTGAGAGAGAGAGATTGTAAACACTTCGTTTGTTTGTGGTAAATATTGAACCAAAAGATTAAATGCTCGTGAACAACAAAACTATATAATTAGGCCTACTACTGCGGGTACAAATTGATGTGATGGAGAGAGAGTGAAAAAAACTTAGAAGTTGGAGGGTAACTAAACAAGGCCCTAATTGAACAAGAACAACACGGCCTACTACTGTGTACACACGCATGAGGCATGACTACGTGGTGTGAAACACCAGCTCTTGTGGAACAAACAAACATCGGTAGGCCCGCCGACGCGCTAGAGTCCGCTCTGGTGCCATCGCCGGAGACGTTGGTGTGTCTGTCCACCTAAGGTTGGTGTGGTGGAGTACCTGTATCTCCCAACTTTTCCTAAAGCTGGGACTGGGAAACGCTCTTTTTAGCTAATCTAGCTGACTGAGCAAGCAAAGAAAAGAGACAGCAACCAGCCGGAGAGCAGGCCACCGGTCACTTCCAAATGGAGACGCCTTGCTTCCGACGCAGCCGTGCCGGTGCCACGCGCGGGAGGAGTGCAGTACAATGCCCTGCCCAACAGCGACGCCTCTCTGTACTGCAACTGCGAACGCGTTTTTGTACTGCATCCGCATGGCCACGGACCCACTGTCTCTAGACCAGCAGCAGCCGGCAGCCGGTGCTCGAGGCAGCCGGCGGGCGAGGGCATTGCCTTTTGGTTGGTGGTCCGTGATGGGAGAAAAAAGGGGGCGGCGACTTGAAGCGTTCTCGAGTGATCATCGTCATCTCTAGGCCTGCTTTTTCGCTGGTCAACTAGGAGCCAGATTCATCTCTTGGAGTAGTAGATTTTTTTTAAAAAGAATTTGTTCCAAAAAAATTGTCATATGGTTGCGCCATTTTGCATCGCACCTTAAAAGTTCTGAAGCAGGCCAAAGCTGAACCTTCAAAGAGGAGAAATTTTTGCAGCTCTATTTATTCATCTGGCACTCTGCTTTTGTTTTGCATTCCTTCGCAGTGGCATGGACCCAATTTCTTGGCTACCTGATCTGATCTGCCATATGTTTTTTTCTTCAGTTAGAGTCGAGCAGGCAGATTTTAGAAACGTGGGTGTACGTCAATGTGCAGTACTCCACTTTGGAACCCTTGCTGCATAATAAGTGAATAATACCGGTAGTGACAGTTTCTTAAGGAAGGCGAGGACATGACCCAGCAACAAGAGGCACTGTTGAATTAATGCGTGGCAAAGGGACAAATGATACATTCCTCACGCTAGTGCAAGAGCAGGCAAGAGCAGTAGCTGGTTGCAGTGCAGTGACCAGATCATACCCATGTATGGTCCTATTGTTTGATTCTGAGACAGGCAGGATAGTTTGATTCTGAGACAGGCAGGATAGGGTCATCCCACTTGAGAATATTCCACAAGATTTAAGGATATTGTGATCTTTTTTCTATGTTTCTTCGCGTATTCAGTGGTACAACTGAGGTACGTAACGGCCACACCGAGAGAGCTTCCAACAAAACCCTGCTGTGGGTGACCGCCACATCTAAAAAAGGTTGACCGTGGGTGATGACACAAGGCTAGCTGTCGATGACCGTTGTGGCCTAGCGGAACCGGTCGTGGGCAACAATGCAGGGGCCAGCTATGGGCAGACATCGCATCTGAGTGGGTCAGCCATGACTCAGTCCCAGATGTGGGAAATCACCACATTCGAGCGTAAAACGGTGGTGGGCAATAGCCATGGCGCATAGCTGGAAAAGCTTGTAGGGACGACCATGTCATAAGCTCGATAAAAGATCATAGGGGCGGCACTACTTCGATTGGGGGGGCGCCAGACAAAGAGGCGCCACGACAGTGGGGTTCACGACATGAGAAGAAGATGAGGAGGTGTCGAGAGACTCATGGTGGGTCTCTTGCATTGTATGTGGCTAACAAATTAGCCCCGTAATTAATGGAAGCAAACAACAAAAAAAAAAAGACTCCATCCAATTCATCCCCTTCTCAATTATCATGTAAATTCAGTCATTCGTTGTGTCTCTGGTGTTCGTGTTGTAGGTTTGGGCACCTCACTCAAATCAACCACGTGTAACTTGCTTCCCTCTTAATGAAATACTGTACATGCTAAGTACGTGTTCGCGAAAAAAAACCGGGCGCTACAGCTGCTCCCAAATGTGTGGATCCTTTGTCTCATTGGGCAGGATATGAACCAAGAATTGAAGGGGGGGAAAAAAATCTGAGGACAGTGTTCCAATGTCCACGGCTACCAACTAGCTGGCAAAGAAACCACAGTCTGCAACCTTCATGAGTTCAGCCTCCGCACAAGTCATCATCAAAGCCAAGCAAGAAAGAGTGAGCAACCAACACTTGTCACCATCGTAGCACACGGGTGGCTTGCCAATTTTAGGTCCTTTGCCAACTCCCTCTCCATGTGATCTCATGCAATTGTCCAGCACAAGGTCAAGGCCAACTTGCATGCCATTACTACATATTAGTGTCAGAAAAAGGTGAAAAATCTGTGGTCTTCCGAGTTGCTAGCTGAACTCAATGGGAAACTCACATGCAAAGGAGCAACTATCACTTCAAAAGACATACACGATTGCAATGTTCCAGAAAGTACACGAGCAGTCTTTCGCAACACCACTGAATAAACAAAGCGTGATATTATTACTTGCAGCAATTCAGCAGGCTAGATTTCATATAAAAGTACCTTATGTACAGGGAGAAACATCGGTTGTTTCTTAGCTTTTGGTGTCATTGCATTGGCATCTTCATCTTCGTTGAACTACAAGATCGACATGGGAATGGCTTTTACTCTGAGTTCCTTCAACAAGAAAAACACTTTGCTGATGCTTGCTGCACCGGTGAAGAGAATAGGCAGGATTCCAGCTTCATGGGGGAGACATGCATGGAGTATTGGAAGAGAAGATCCAAGGAGAGCTGTTCATGCTCTCAAGGCTGGGACAGCTCTCACACTGGTCTCCCTCTTGTACATACTCGAACCTTTCTTCAAAGGAATTGGGAAGAATGCAATGTGGGCTGTCATGACTGTAGTTGTCGTGCTTGAATTCACTGCAGGTAATTCACATTGATCGACCACAGTATATATCAAGCAGCTGGTAACATTTGTTCTTTCCACATATATATATATGTATATTGCACCTAATAATAAGTTATTACTGATCATCAGGAGCAACCATATGCAAAGGGCTGAACAGAGGGTTGGGAACAGTGTTGGCAGGCTCTCTAGCACTTCTCATTGAGCTTGTAGCAGCGGGAACAGGGAAGGTTTTGCGTGCTTTCATCGTGGGAGCTTCGGTGTTTATAATAGGTACACATCAAATCAGTTGTTCATGCCATAAGCAACTCGATCGACTGATGATACACAATACTCACTGCTGCTTTTTTATTTCCTATGGATAGGATTTGCTGCCACATATATTAGATTCTTCCCAACAATCAAAAAGAGCTATGATTACGGTGTGCTGATTTTTCTCTTGACCTTCAATCTGATAACGGTGTCAAGCTACCGCCAACAGGATGTGGTGTCGTTAACGAGAGACCGCCTAAGTACAATTGCGATTGGTTGTGCAATATGTCTGTTCATGAGTCTCTTGGTATTGCCAAACTGGTCTGGAGAAGATCTCCACAGTAGCACCGTTGGCAAATTTGAAGGATTGGCAACATCAATTGAAGGTGGGCTAGCCACTACTATCTTATGCGTAGATTATTAGAGCTCCTAGAAATTATCAAAACTCACCACAAATTCTTACCAAAGAAAAGATTGCAGCTTGTGTGAATGAGTATTTCCGAGACCGGGATAAAGGAGATAACGCTCCTGATGAGCAGAAAGCAAGAGCTTCCATTCAAATCGGCTATAGAGCGGTCTTGGACTCAAATTCCAGTGATGAGACCCTAGTAAGTAGGCAACTCCACCCTCTCTATTTTCATCTTGATATATATATAATATATGGCAACTTTTCTCTCTCTCTGAACATTATTGTTTTTTTGTTTGTGATTCTCTCAAGATTATTGATTATTGATGATATATAATGATAGCTTGAACATTGTTAACAAAATGTCCAGGCACACTATGCAAGCTGGGAGCCAAGACACTCAATGCATTGTTACAGTTACCCATGGCAAAAGTATGTGAAGCTCGGGTCCGTGCTCAGGCACTTTGCATACACGGTTGCCGCACTTCATGGATGTCTGGAATCAGAGATTCAGGTACAGCAAAATCCCAACTTTCCTATAGTGAAACATCTGAATAAAACCACGCTGACATTTTTTTACCCATCGGTGGTCAAGACTCCGCCGTCGGTGAGATCACTGTTCCGGGACCCATGCACAAGAGTTGCACGAGAAGTAGCCAAGGTCCTCCAGGAGCTCGCGGCGAGCATAAAACACCACCGGCGATGCGCCCCCGACGTGCTCTCCGACCATCTCCACGAAGCTCTGCAGGATCTGAACTCGGCTATCAGGTCGCAGCCGCGGCTCTTCCTCGGCTCCAAGCACGCGTGCGCCGCCAACAAGCGCATGCTGATGGAGCTGAACTCTGGGAAGCTCTCGGCCTCGAGAGCCGCCCTTCACTCGTTCAAGACCGATGCGACAGCGCTGTCCGAGACGAGGAACAACGTCCGATCAGATCAACCGCCGTCGTCGCCGGCGCCGGCGGATCGCGTCGAGAGGAGAGGCGGCATGCTGCGGCCGACGCTCAGCAAGATCGCCATCACGAGCCTCGAGTTCTCCGAGGCGCTTCCGTTCGCCGCGTTCGCGTCGCTGCTGGTGGAGATGGTGGTGCGGCTGGAGCTGGTGATAGAGGAAGTCAAGAACCTGGAGCGGGCTGCGAATTTCAAAGACTTTACTGGGCATGATCATCTGGTCATTGATATCAGTAGCAACGAGAAGACGAGGAACAGTAAGGCTGCAGCGTTACACCCTGTCTCAGCTGCAGCTGAATGAGGGCTTACTGATGGATTTATGCAGTATAATAGCAATGTACTCCATTCTGAGAGTGCAGGCTGGAATATTTCTATTCATTTTCTATATAATAAAAAACAGCCATTCTGGGAAGAGAGATGCATTTTACTCTCTTTTTTCAGAAAACATGAATCGTTGATTCCTAATAATAGTTGTTAGAAGAAAGCTTTCGTGTATTTTAATCTACCTAACACTGAATTATCTGTCGACATCCCAATAACTGGAGTTGGTGTCAGATATGTCACATGAATAGTGTGCAAACTCTTTTCATTCTAAATTCAATAAGCATTGTTTTAAGATTGGTTGGTAAGTATCTATCAATGCTACCTTAGATTTTAAGACACGGTCAATTGTCTTGTCGCATGGGTACTAATGTAGTGCACACACTCATCACTGATCATCAGTGGGAGATTCAGTTGATCACTCCATGTTGCGTTAGGTAGCCAGTTCTGGCAGCAGGTAGGCAGTGCAACCGAAAGTGGAAAAGGCGACGGCCAAGAACACGGAGAATGAAACAAAACTAAACAGAGCAACTGAGAGTGGCTAATACTGCTTAGTGTTCTGTTTAATATAATCTGAATTTGTTTGTGCACTGTTTGACTGTGTGGAAGCCAAATGGGGTGGTAGCATGGGAAGTTTAGGTGTAAGAACGAAGAAAGGTGAACCCAATGTCAGTTAATAAAAGGTTGGGAACCTTCTCTTCAGACTTTTGCAGCGGAGAGAGAAAATAACAAGGCAATTTAATTAGTTAACGGTCGGTTCCAGATGGATGAACTTTTGCACCCACCAGAAGTACAGTAGTGCAACCGAGAGCTGCTTCGTAGTAGTACTAGCTTGATCTGGTCAGCATATGGCCAGCTGCTCCCATCTGTACTGCAGTTCATGGAGAGTCTATGATAATTTGTACACTGGCCAGTGGCAGATCTGTACTAGCTTGAGGTGGCCGGCAGGCGGCAGGCAAGGGCGTTGTCTTTGGTTGGTCCGTGATGCAGAAAAAGGCCGTCCATCAAAGACTTCTTGATAACTATCATGCCTGAGATACATTGGAAAGATCAACAGCTCGACTTCAACCTGATTATCCAGAGGTCAAATAGAAGACCTCTTTAAACTTAATTTGGTCAATAAACCGAGCATATACAGCTTAGTTAACTAAGTTCATGGTAATACAACCTTCATGGTAACACGGTTGCTAATTATTGTTTAAGCTGTAGAAGATTGTCCATCGACAACAGGACCCTTTTGTCCATTTCGTAACCCTTAAAATTTATTAGCTTAATATTTTCCGTAGACGTGTTGTAGGGGAAATATTATGCATCTCAAATTTTCCACAATCAAATATGTGAGATGCAACCATCATGAATACAACATATGTTAATGTTGGGTAATGGACCTTTTGTTTTTGTTGTGGAAAGTTTCAAGATGTCACATAGAATGTTTTAGGATTTTCCCCATATTTTTGGATATTCTTCCATTTCTAGATCTAAATCTATTTTTTGGAAGCTTCTATTCATGAGCTCTGAATATTTAATATCAAGAGCTCTTTTACAATGGTTGGAAAAGTACTTTGGTACTTTCAGCTACTTTTGTTTTTCTTATTTTTTAGGCAATTAATTGAGAAATATTATTTGTTAAATGTAATTTTTATTGTGGGGGCATATCCGTAATAGTTATTGTGGGGGAATATTTTTGCACATGGGGGAGGGGGGGATCTTTCTTTCCTGTTTCTCTCGCCCGAGAGGCCAGCGCTACTTTTCGCTCAGGCTTATAGTCGGCATGTAACGCTGGTTGGATTTGGTCGCCGGAGCCCCGGAGCCAGGCTTCTTCAGAGGCCGATTCGTAGCTATGTTTTTTCTTCCAATTCGTACGCGGCCAATTGGGCGGCACTTGGTTTCTTGCCCTGCACAATTCACTGACGAAGCTGGCCATGGAGTTCCCGGCGGAGCTTTGTGCGTACGCGGGAGGAAGCATCGGCGCATCACTTGGTGTCAGGGGCTGCCCGTTCCGGCGGTTGCCAACGTGTGCACGCTCACGTGCTGGCGGCCGGGCAGCTTCCCCGCCGAGCTGCGGGATGGCTAGCAACGCAGGTGTCACCTTGGCGCGCTTCTTCGTGAGGAAGGAGGCACGGCTCCGCCGACCCTGTCAGGCACCTTCGCCTGCCTGCTACTGCCCTTTAACTCTCTACCGAGAACGAGGTGCCAACGGTGGTGACGCAACCGGTGGCCGTTGGTGCAACCGGTAGCGCCAGTCCGGGTACCCCCATCGAGAGGGAGAAGAGAAGACAGTTAGGAAATCACACGGTGATCCATCAATGTATGGGTTGAAATTACAGATTTATCCTTATCTCAAAAAAAATGAATATAGAAAAATATCGGAATTGGCCCACTTAATTGGTACTGGTCCCATCTATTTTGTTAGTACCAAGTACTTTTAATTGAGTACCTACTATTTTTGCACCGTCCGATCTCGCCCGATAAATGGTCCATATTTTTTCCAACCATCCTAAAATTTCTCATCAATCAATTGCTATGATTTTTCATGAAACTTTTAGTGGCTTAGGACTTAGGAATATTTTTGTGCTTTAAAAACCTTATAGTTTATAAATTTTTTAAAAGTGGATATGAAATCTCAATGAAAACAACTCCGAAATGAGAAATATGTAATTTAAACTGTTCTGAGAGTTGAGTGAGATACATTATCTGGTTTAGAGTTCTGTAGAAGAGAACTTGGATCTTAGCAATAGTTTTTTAGGGTAATTTCAACAATAGCTTAGTGAGGCTTTGCTTTCCTGTTCCGTCCCACTGCCCAATTTATTTCGGCCCATAAGCCCAGAGAACTTACTCCATAGCTGGGCGGTGAAAGCAGGGCCTTAACGTTAGTGGAGGCCCAGTTTCCCAATTGTCGAGGAGTCCGGCGGTGGATTCCGGGTCACTGGCTTTAGGGCCCCACCAGCCACCGCTACGAGGCGTGCGCCCGCACTCCGCAGTATGGCTCGCCGACTCTGCCGTCTCTCTCGCCTCTTTCCCCTCGCCTCCTCCGCATCCGCCTCCGCCTCCGCCGCCCCAAGACCTCACCACCTCCCCTTCGCCGTGAACCCTAACGCCGCGCCCCTCGTCCCCTCCTTCTCGTCGCCGTTGTCGCCGTCGCCCGCTTTTCCGGCTCCCCATCGCCTCTTCTGCTCCGCGAGTATTCCTCTCGATGATTCGATCCTCCTTTCGTCTCGCCCATGCCTGCACTCCATTTCGCGCGGCTCTCAAGGGCTGACGGCTTTTTCGGTTGGCTGTTGCAGGTGGGTCCAGCATGGTGGTCGTGGGCTCCGCGGACTCCTTCAACAGCATCCTTTCCAAAGTGCAAGGTACGGCACCGATTTCCTCCTCTCCCCCATTTGCCATTTCGAAACTCGAAACCCTGGTAGATGCTAGTTAGTCCTTACCTGTTGCCTCCTTGGTATGTTTGGTGTTGGGTGATGAATTGGGTCATGGTGTTGCGGGGGTTCGTTCGTTCGTTCTCATGTTGTGCCTGACTGGCTGTGATCCCTGTGGATTTTGCAGATGAGAAGCTACCAGCTGTGTTCTACTACACAGCGGTCTGGTGTGGACCATGTAAGTACTGCTCCATTCTGATACCAACGTTGCCAAGTTTATGGCTTCATTGACTGTGTGTCATAATTTTGTTGTGTGATTGTGCTGGATTGTAGGTAGGGCAATCGCACCTTTGGTGTCAAAGTTGAGCAATCAGTATCCCAAGATACCCTTGTACAAAGTTGACATTGACATGGTAAGTCTGCAAATTTAGATTTTACTGCTGCTGTGATATGCTAGAAATTGTCTGTTAATTATAGACTGTTTGGATTTATATGGGGATCAGGAATATGAGTATGAGTATCCAAAGTCACAGTTTGCTGCTTCCTCATCACTGCTACTTGTTTTCACTACACCAGTTTTTAACATCTCTGAAGTAGAGATGAAATTGCACACCGGTTTGGTATTGTTTAGGTCACTTGACTTCTAACTATTGTTTCTCACTAACCAATTCCAATTCAAGAATACCCACAACCTTTGTCCATAATTACTCTGTTTCGTATTGCCTTTCTAGCATCGCAAGTTTAAATTCAGGTGAAATCTGTGTGAAAGTAGATTTTGGTATGTTTGATCAATGTCCTTACTACATTACTAAAGTTGTTTAGAACCAGTCTGCCTGTTATTCTATGAAGCATGCATACGGATATGCATATCGGTATCGGGCGGATACAGATACACAGATGTGGCATTTCCCCCAAAAACCCAATAGGCAGATATGTTTTGGCATTTCTTAAATAAATAAATAACTATGCATATTAAAATTCTAAAACCAGGAACAGCCTAGAAGGAATAAGGAACATTGAAATTGCCACCAGTTACAGTTTTGCTATGTTCCAACCTAGGTACAATACAAAACACTTATCGATGTATATAACCCAAACGTCTCTATTTTGGGAGTGATGAATTCGACCTCTGTTGTTGAGGGACATGGCATCGAGAGGGAGGGAGGGATGGCCACGGTAGCCATTGCTGCTGTTTTGAGCTTGTGGGGAGAGGTAAAGGGAGGGAGATGGTGGAGAGACTCACCGGAGGTTCACCTTGGCTGCCCTGTGGAGCATGGAGTAGATGGCCATTGCACCGAATGCAGAACACATGGAGCTTGTGGAACTTGGCTTAGTCTTCGCTGACGCACCGCCGAGAAGTAACACAGTCTGCAACCTGGAGGTGGTGGGTTGCAGCACTCTCACAGAATGTAGGGCGGGGATCGATACATGCGCGTCTTGGGTACATCCGCTAGGGAAACAGCAAGGAAGAGATATGGGAACTGGGACTGGGCGGTATCCGAAATCAAGGGTCCACATATCAGAAGTTGTTATTTAATTTTTTATTTCCAGTACGACGTGAATATGTATCCACTGCATAACCATAGTGTATCTGTATCGGATCATACGGGATATGGCCTTCCCCTCAAATATACATACTCCCTTCGTCCCTTTTTAATTGTCGCTTGCACTTCTCGAAAAATAAATACTGGCAATTTTAATAAATACTATCATCGATTAGTATCATAATTAGTATCATCAGAAAGATCTTTGGATCTAGGTTTTAACAAATTTGAGACATAAATATTGCACGTATTTTCTACAAATCGAGTCAAACTTGTAGCACGAAAACCCACGACGACACTTAAAAGGGGACTGAGGGACTGAGGGAGTAGCTGTTATGTAGATGACAGTTGTTTATTATGTTTTGGACTAGGACTGTGTCCGTAGTGGTTGTTTTCACATCAAGATGGATATTTTTTTAATACAATGGATATTGAAACATTGGTTTCCAGGAGACCAGGACAGAACTCACGCATTATAATAATGCAAACCACATATTTGAAATTATCAATTTATTCTTATTTCAGGCCAGTTCTGTTTATATTGTTGATTATTTTTTCCCCTGTATTTGCTTTGCATTGCAGGAAGGACTGGGAAACAAACTCCATAATCTAAACATATGTTCAGTGGTAAACCATTTAATTTATCAAACTTTAATTCATGGCATATTAATATTATAATACTTTTGATCTTGCTTGTGCAACACCCAACGATATGGTGTCATTGATAAGTTTAACTCTTGCACAGCCTACGTTTCACTTCTATCACAAGGGGCAGAAAATTAGTGAAATTGTGGGTGCTGATGCAAAGAAACTTGAATCTGTCATGGAAAGTCTCCACAAGTAAGTCTTTTGACTTACCCCTCATTTTGTTGGGTGTTGTTTGGGTTCAATTAAACATCAAGAGTTTTGTAGCTACATACAAACAAAAGAAACAAAAAACTTAGCTCTTCTCAGCATTAGTATGTGGTCAACATTCTTACACTTGCGTTCAGTGTTTAGCTGTTACCCTTTGCCCCTTTGGCAATGATCCTTAAAACTGAAATCATACATTCATTGGTTCTGCAGGCAGCAATAGAAGTTTCAGTCTTTGAAAGAGCCTCACATCAATGGAATGGTTTCCTTCGTCTACAACTCCACAACGCATGAGAAGGGTTGCGCACTCTTGGATTCGTATATTTTCTTATGTCATAGTGTTAATGCCAGTGTTTCATGTGAAGACTTCCGATACTTGTGATCTGTGCCGGCTTTGTTTCAAGCTTTGGATCTTTTTTGAGCTTAGGCAAAAAAAACTTTGTCCAGAACTCCGGATGTTTCTCATGGAGTGTAATGGGTGTGTATTGACTGTTGAGTTCGATTGGGCCGAGCTTGCACGAAAACGTGGCCCTTTGTCACACTCGGAACACGGCCCTGTCTGGGGCCTTTAGAATTTATGATGACCAACACCTTTGCTAATGACTGCTTTACGCCGATACGTACGGTGGCATAGGCATCCACGCTCATCATACTGGCAGAGCTCGGCTCGGCTGGACGTTTTCATCTCAGGCTCATCAGTCGACCCTGTCTCACTGACACTCTTCTGCCTGTTCAGATGGAGGATTCCACGCCACAGGCGACTTTCACAGCGCAGCAGTGGATAAGGATGTATAGTAGGCCCTTCGTCCGACAGGATTTCCAGGACGCGTCAGCGATTATAAGCAAATAACACAGTAGACGCCTCTCGAAAACAATAGTGAACAGTATGAATACAATGCTAAACAGTAGTATGATCTATTTTTCAGACAGATTTTGAGTCCTACAGGATCTTTACTTCATGCGACGGAGGGGGTCAGGGGTCACAAACTCACAAGTCACGTACGTACAACTGTTAACATACTAGTAGACCATTGCCAAATTAACACCATCCGATGCGATCGGCCGGTGCTGCGGTTGCTCTCTCTGTGTACCGACACGACAAAAGCCAGGCAGGCCCTACTGACCTACGGAGTACTACTACTACTGGTACCTGAAACTCCAGCCACCACACATGGCTGCGCCTGCCGCTGCGCCACCACGAGCCGCGCAGGCTCCCTTGCCCACCTCCCAGACTAGACCCCACCGACGCCGCACCGGACCGGACCGGACCGGACCAACAGCACTGGTCATCCACTCAGTGTCATGGTCATGGAGCCGCGCCATGGCGGCGCCCACCCCGCACTTGATTACTACTGATACTGGATCACGAGAGAGAGAGAGAGAGAAGAGGGGTGACGACGAGCTTAGCTGGGGGCCCGGCCCGTCACGGCAGGGGCAGTGGCGCGCGGGCTGACGGGGGTGTCCCCTGGGCATTGGCAGGCCGCGGCGTGTCTCCCGGCGAAGTGGCAGCCGGCAGCGCGCGACCGCGATGGAGTGGGGAGGCAAGCGCACGCATCATTCATTGGTATTGGTAAAGCCGGCCGTTCCCAGTGCCAGTGCCAGCCGTGACCGGCTTCTGGCATCTGGCTCTCGGCGTCGTTCGCCTGACGGACGGCCTGAGCCCTGAGCTGAGCATGGTGGGTGGCCATGGGCACTTGCTTGATGATCCAGTCGCTGCGCGGAGCACGAGGCGCCCCTGTTCCCCTGACGCGCGGGCCCAGCAAGCAACAGTCTGTCGGTGAAGTGGGCGTCGGAGCCCACCACCGTACGGTCTCGGTGGAGGTGGTGGAGCTGTGGGGGGGCGCAGGCGCCGCTGCCCAGCGGGAGGAGAGGACGGCCCGCGTCGCCACTCGCCACCCCACCGCTCAAGTCACGTCCGTCCTGGACCCCCGCCGGCCGGCCGGTTGCCTGCCGCACGGGCGGGCACCCACATCGTCACGGCCGCGGCGGCATTGCCCATTGGCCCCCGGGACGGCCGTCGGTCACGGTCACGGCCGGCCGCGCTGTTCCGCGCGCCTCTGGCAGTCTGGCCTCTGCGATCATCATCCATCGGGCCCCCCGGTACATGCATGACTCATATGCACACACACACACACACTTTTCTCATCCAACAACTGTCGAGAACAAGAAGCCTCGCGTTGTGTCAGAGGGGAAATGAACACCGTACTATACTTCCAGTCGCAGTGCCGACAGCAATTTGTTTGTCAAAAGAAGACCTCGTTCTCCTGTTTCGGTTCAGCGCCGGTCAAAGCTCAAAGCTGAGCTGAAAGGCGGGAGGGACCCCTAGGTGCCGAAAGCTACCTGATCGATAGATGGATGGATGTGGTCGACAGTAACCGATCGCAGGGCAGAGTGCACGGTGCGCCATAGGTGTGGTGGCCACATCTCTCGTCTCTCCCTGGCTACCTACATCCCTCATATCCTGTCCACTACCGTGGACCGCGGTACCCCCGTCCAGAGTTACGCCCCGGCCCAACCATGGCGACATGGGCTCTTTCGCCTTCCGGCCTGTCTCGGCCTGGGCTCCGTGGTCGATTTCTGTTTGGGCCGCAACGGCCTCGGTGTCAGGACTCAGGACCAGGGTTCACCTTACCGTTTTGACAAACCGAACCGCCGGTGGCCAGCGGTTTGTAACCGCCGTAACCGCCAAATACCGGTCAAATTCAAATTTAAATTTGATTTTTCAAAACGGCGCAGTTCAAACGGTTTCGACCGGTTTACCGCCGGTTTGGACCGGTTATCGGTTAGGACCGGCGGTCTGTAATCCATCGATGGCAAAATTTTTCAAATGAAAAATAAAAAATATTTTTAAAAAAAACTAGAAAAATTTTTAAAAATACTTCATGATTTATAGAATCCAATGATGTCAAAATTTTTCAAATTTGAGTGTGTTTAGTATATTTTTCGACCTTCATGATTTAATGGGCCTTAATGGGCCGGCTCTTTTTTTCTTTTTTTTTTTTTTTCAAACTTCTAAATATCTAAATAAATACTAAACGAACTCAAATTTGAAAAATTTTGACACCATTGAATTCTATAAATCATGAGCTATTTTTAGGAATTTTTTTAGAAAAAAAAAAAATTCAAATTTTAAATTTTAAAACCCCACCGGTTTGAACCAGGTCCCCTCGAGGTCGGTAACCGGCCAAACCGGCCGGTTACCGAACGGTAAGGTGAACCCTGCTCAGGACGCACGCACTCTTCCCTTGCCTCTTTCTCCTACTCTGATATATCATCTATCTCATGAGGAAGGCCGAAGCCCTCGATCGATTTCTGTTTCAGTTCTCTCGTGTGAACACACGCAAGTTTGGGCACTATTAGCCCGTGCAACGGCCGATGGGGCCAGCACAGTGCGGCCACTGTTACAGTGTGATGGGTGTGCTTTTTAACTGCTGCTACTGTCGTGTCAATGATATGTGAGCGGCGCTGTTCATGACCAGATTTGTGCATGAAACCAGGCGCACAAAAACCATGTGCCGCTATTCTAACAACTGTGCCACAGACAACAGGCACGTGCCGGCTATAGATATAATTTCCTTGTTTTGTACTAAGATAAGACGTGACCATACCATACAGTGAATGAACGACCAGAACGATCTACTGTGGGATGCTACGACGACGTAAACGCAGCTACTAGGATGCTAAGACGTGACCATACCATACAGTGATTTTATTTTGTTTTTGGGTTCTGATGATGAACTCGCGATCTAGGAAGGTAGGATGCTAGTACGACGTAAACGCAGGCGATAGCGAGGAATTCCGGCAGGCCATTACTAGTGTATATGAAAGCAGCCGAAATGCAGCTTGATTGGTCCCATTCTATGGGACATGACGAGGGCCTAGCTACGAATTGACTCGGCGAGTACGGCGCGTGCGATGTCGTTCGCATGTTCAGGCCCTTCATTTTCGGCCTTTCGGGCGCGGCGGCCGGCCTCCTTGAATTTTCGCCAGCCTATGCGCTATACTATGCGTGATCGTGATCACCCCCGCGATCTGGATTTTGACAAGGGTACGTGAACGTACGAGCCGGCTAATGGCACCCACTGTGCATATGATCCCAACTCGTTTCTGCATCCGAGCCACGGGAATTAATGGTCGAGAAATTCGGCACCAGATTTCTTTCATGCATTCACTCGTTTCTTTGTCCATTCAGGTGTACTGCTATATATATAACGATGCATCTGTAAGCACAGTACGTCCCATCCCAAACAGCCGACCTGAACTTACACGCACCTGAATATTGGGGGACCCAAGCCCTCGTCTATGATCTCTAGCCTCTTCTTATCATGGCAAAAAAAAAAATTGGGATTAGCATGACTCTGCTCCTATGGGATCCATCCGTGTAAAGGGGAGGCATGAGCTTCCTGCTCCACCGCTAGATCCATCCCTGGTAAAGAATCGCCACACATATATAGTCCTATGACTGAATAACCCATGGACACAAAATACCGAAAACCAAGAAACAAAGTAAAAATACTGAAATCGAATTTTTTGGTACCCTATTCGATTCCTAATTCCTGGGGGAAAGCCAATTTACCGAAATTACTGAACTATGTGAAATATACTGAGTTTGAGTAATGTTATATTATTGATTGCACTATTGCAAACTATTATATTATGTATTTATGGTACTCTACTCTTATAGTCTTTGTACACATTTATATGTATGTATTTGGCACCATTATTCTCTATAAAATTATGTCAAAATTTGCTTTTAAACATGCTATTACAAGTCTCTATTATTAGTTTCGTATTTTCGGTAAATACTGAAACCGAACCAAAAGATACCAAAAGTGAAATTCCTTGCTACCGATTTTTTTAAGGAACCGATCAGTACCTATTTTACAAGAAACCGAAGTGTAAAACCAATCGGTTGCCGGTGACTGATGATCCTGGCTCGGCTGGCTAGCCTAGGTATCCATGCAATTAGGAGCCTATCGGACCGAGTGCGAAAGATGAGGTTAGCTATAGATAGGGGTGAAAACGGTCGGAATATTATGTTGTACCATATCACATTGTTTTCTACATTTACCCGCTCAAACCGTTTAGGTGTTTTTCATTGGTTTTCTACTACTTATTCGGAGTATCCCTATTTTTTAATATGGTTTGTACCGTTTCTGGCCCACTAGAACTCCAACTTTACAAAAAAATTGTATCTTTTTTGCACAATCTCGGATGAAGATGGTTTATATATGAAAAATTGTAGCCCTCGACAAGATCTGTACCTTTTTAAAAAAAATTATTTGAAGTTTTAAGATGCTAAAAAAACAAACAAAAGTCTAGCAATATATTAATTGCATACAAGTACTTGTGGTTTTAGAAAATTTACATCATAGCTTTCTCATATGGTCTTGGATGGATATATTTTTTATATGAAATAGTTGAACTCGCTCCATTCTCAAAAATAAAGTTAGTTTTAGACAAGATTTGGACCAAACATTGAAAATACACATCATAAATAACTATTAAGTCATTGAGTTTAAAAATTTGAAAACCGTATGAATAGATTTTTTTTTTAAAAGATCTTTCATAAAAATACACATATATCACTCTTCTATAAATATTTCTATAAAAATAAGAAGTCAAAGTTATGTTTTGGAGACTGTGTCGCTGCCCAAAACATCTTCACGTTAAGTTTGTCTTCATATTAAGTATGGAGGGAGTATTTGTTAATAATTGTTATGCAATTGGCCATACACTTGTTAATTGTTACGGTCCAATGAGTCGGTATTCCTTATTAGTCTTTCGTATAAAAACCGTTAATTCCGCTTGAATTAGTTTGTTTTCGAAATTTTAGATATGATATGACAAGTTCATGTTCATCTTAGTGTCCTGGTTTACTGTTTTTGAAATTCCGCTTGAATTAGTTTTCGCATAATGTGGAAGTAGAAAACAGCCGATGGTTTTACGACTGTTATTCATCCGAGCTGCATGGCGAGTGGCCATGCACATGCGCCGCTGAAAACGCTCGTCAGTAGACAGTACGGGAGCGCTGGGCGTGCCAAAAGCGGGCGTCGTGACAAGCCACCATAACGCCGGCCGGCCGGCCGGCCCGCGTCGCGTTGCATGCATCGCGCGCGCTAGCTTATTATTATTGGCCATCGCCCGGCCGTCGCCCTCACTGTCCCCATGCAATGTCCATGTCCATGTATTCGCTCTCGCGCTCGCGGCTAACAATCTCGATCGATCTGGACACCGGTGGGGAGCCACGGCCTTGTCGAAGCAGCATGCATGTGAGAATATGTAGAGAGTTTGAGATGGCCTGATATAGAGCCCTTGCACAGAAGCATCCATGCCTATCCGAATCGATCGGCTAGCAGCCAGCTTGTTGGTTCATCGATCTTGCGCAAAGCATGCCATGCTAGCCACAGCCCAGGTCCGGAAGAGGACGACGGTGCCGGCCTTCGATCGCGAGAGTACGCATAAGTACACGTTGCACTTGCACGGCGTAATCATTGGAGGGGTTTGGGATGCCAGCTCCCTGCTTGTCGTTCTGGGGGCTGGCCGTCGTCATGCAGGACGCGAGATCGATGAGCTGAGTGATTTCGTTGTTTGCGTGCATGCATGCATGCAGGTATCTATCTTGTCCGCCTGGGGCCTCTCTCTATCTCTTCAGAGTTCAGGCCTCGTGACATGGGAATTGAATTTTTGAGAAGCTTAAATTGTTCCATGCTTTGACTCCATCACCAGATAGATAGTATGTTTACAGCTGGTTTTGGCAGTTTGTGGCACAGACCTACTTTTATTTTTGCGATGCGTGAACCTGTACTACTTGTTAGAATCTTAGATCAGGATATTGTTGCATTGGGACCAAAACTCTAAGGATCGCATAAGGTTTATGTTCTTAGATTCATTATGAATACCAGTTTCATAATATTTAACTGATAGCATAATATATACTCCAAGTAAGTGATAGGTTGTAAAACTATATTTTTTTCTAATAGATGGTCAAATCTAATGTAATATGTAAAAAGGACGGAGGGAGTATAATATATTACAGTATCAATGGTGGCCTATATAATGCATTGCAATTCATCAAATTCTACAATAGCACTCAAGTTTATCACTTAGGTTTATGTTAAATTCGAATTTTTATCTACTTTATTCGTGTCAAATATAAATTATTTGACCTTTTGAACCTTAAATTTAACCACTGGTGTCACTCAGAAAATTGTGCACAAATATCACTTATTTTATTATGGCTTACTTTATTAATAAATTTTCTTCAAGAATTATTTAAATTTAACTATGTTTGTATAATTTTTTTAATAACATGAGTGATCAAATTCAGCATTAAAATGGTCAAACGTCATATAATTTGTAACAGGGAGGGTACTCTATATATATTCGATGATGTATTGTTGCGCGTTGCAGGATCAGATTAATTTAAACTTAAGTCTTATTCCTCCCCAAACGAACAGGGACGGAGAGCCATTCCCGATAGAAATTTCCGTGTGTCCAAACTATCTGTTACGGAGCAAAGTCTCCCTAGCTCCATGGATCGAGGAGGAAAAACCAAGTGGCGCACAGCTGTAAAGTAGTATACAGCAAGTGAGCAGTACGTATACGTGCAGACTGCGGACTACCGATACACGATGGAATGGAAGAAGTACGAGGCTAGTGAGTGCATGAAGCCCCGCGCGCCTCCCGCTAGCGTCCAAGCGACTGGGACAGTCGTCGAAAATGCCGGCTGGTCTTTGAGATTAATGGCGGCATCGGCACGAGCTGAAATCGGTCAACATTACTAATCAAGGGACGAAAGGAGGAAAAAGAAAGATATAAAGCGAGGGTACTATGTACATAGGTCCCTTTTACTCTCTGATTTTTTATTTACTGAGCAATCCAAGGAAAAAATTTCCCTTTTTATATTTTCACCCACTAACAAGCTTTTTGTTTGTCTAGTATTCTCTCCATTTCAAAATTATAAGTCGTTGCATAGCTTTCTAGAGAGTCAATCATGTCGAGACCAAAATTATTATTAAGGAATATATGTAATGAAGAATCCCATTATAAAAATTGTTAATATTTTTCTTATATAAATTTAATGAAACTTAAGATGCTTTAACCCTAAAAATGTTACAATTGGATGAAGGGAGTAAATAGTTTGGAGAGGCTAGCTGGAGTCTTCGTCTTAGCTATGGAGAAACCAGAAATAGACAATGATAATGATAATAATATTCAAGATGTAACCAAAGAAGCTGTTGAAGAGATTTGTTACAAAAGTTTGTATCGTGTTGTCAGCAGGAACGAACGGATGTGCTCTATGGCATGCAGGAGCCATGCATGTTGATGGTGTGCCCCTGGAACGGTTTGCCGACTCGTGCAGCAGCACCAGTTTGATCAGGACGGAACCGTAGTACGCGTGCGTGCGGGCTCGCTTCGTGGAACCAAGGCCGGTGAACCAGCCGAGCAGTTCGCACTTGGGCGCGGCGCTGCGTGCCCAGGGGCAAGGGTACGAAAAGGAGATCGCGGCTCCCCCTCCCCAGGCTCACCTCCAGCGTCGCGAAAACGACGGGGGGCACCGCGACGCGACGGCCCCCACCCCGCCCCAAGTGCCTTTGCTTTCCTCTCCTCCGGACTCCGGTCGCATGTTGTGCCTTTGACCAGGGTACCCAACCCTAGCCGTCTCTCCCGTCGTTGCTCCCGTAGTCCCGTCCCGTCCTACGCCCGCGCGCCACTCTCCCCGTCCCGTCCGCTTGGCTTTGTGGCTCCATCGCTATCAGTAGCCGAGTGAGTAGCTCAGCTTCAGGCTTGCCTCGCCTCGCCTCGCCTCTATATATAGCCGCGCGCTGTGGGAACGGACTACGCCTCCTCCTCCTCTCCCATTCCATCATCTACTACCCAATTCTCTCTCTCTCTCTTTCTCTCCAGAACAACCGTCTTCCGGCCCGCCGTACACAGATACATACATACTGCTCGTCCGGAGAGCCGGAGAGGGAGAGGCGGAGAGCTCGCCGGCCGCCGCCGCCGCTTCTTGGGGGACGGAATTAATTGCTGGAAGCCGAGGCGAGGGGGAAGATGGGGATGAGGCCCGGGTGGGTTGGCGGGCTGGTGGAGGAGAGCTTCTTCGTGGGGTGCGCGGCGCACGAGAACCGCAAGAAGAACGAGAAGAACATCTTCTGCCTCGGCTGCTGCGCCAGCATCTGCCCGCACTGCGCACCCGCGCACCGCCACCACCTCCTCATCCAGGTACTTACACTTTGTTCTTAGCTTAAGCATGTTAATTCGTCTCTCGATGCATGCTAGCTTGGGCTGTGCCGGCTAGCTACCTCTGCTCCCGCGTACAGCACAGTACAGTAGGTGGTGGTTTTGCTCCTCAATTCAGTGCGTGCGTCCCGTCCCGTTCCGTTCCGTCTGGTCTTCCTTCAATTCCGTGGGGTCACGGACGCTTGTACTTGCTCGGCAGGATTAGCTAGCCTTTTGGGCCGTCTGGCTGCTGCCGCTACCTCCTACTAGGTTGTCGTCGCTGCTTCTCAAAGGGGATCAATCAGATCACTGACCTTTCAATTCAAAAAAAAAAAAAAGAGGGCGGGTGGGGGGGTGCGGGTGGGGTGATCAGTGATTCACCTCCTGACTCTTCTGTTCTCTTCTTCCTAGTGCTTGCAATTTCCACTTCACTCCATCCGTAGTACTAGTACAAGTAGCTACTCCTATGTGGTGGTAGTACTAGGCTTTGGCCGCGTAATTACGGCGGCCGGCAAGTCATGGTTGCATGCCTCGGTTGGGCTTAATTGCGGCGCGCGACCGGGGTAAACCCAAGAGTTTAGCAAGCGCAGGCAGTCCCGAGGCGGGAGCTTAATTACGCCGTCCGCTCTTACTACTTAGGACCCCGTGCGTGCTCCTTGTCGTGTTCTGTGCCCCCAGCCCCAATTACTCCCGCCGGTTGACCATCATCATCACCACCCAAATTAACAGATCCAGTCGTCTTCTCTTCACTGCTAATCACGGCCGTGCCAATAACCTACCATGCATACCAGGGAAATTCACTGCCAATTCACCGCATGCAACGCAACCTGCCAATTCCCCTCTCGCGAGCCGCGGCCAGCGCCAGTGCCCCGCCCTGTCGTGCTGCGCCACTCGGTGGCACTGGCACTGGCTCTGGCAGTGGCTGTGGCAGGGGAAGTAAAAGCCCCCCCAAGCAGCTCGATTGGGGTGACCGGAGACGGGGAACGGGTAAAAAAGGACAGTGGCCATGGAGGCCTGATCCGGCTTGGCCATACGCCCCGATCAAGCAATGGTCTCACGACGAGCGAGCGACGAATTCCCAGTCCGTCCGGCGGTCTGGCAGCTGGGTGCGTGCGTGCATGCCTGATGCATGCGCTCTCCTGGATGGATGGGTCTGGTGGGACCTGCTGCTGCTGCTGCTGCTGCAGCCGGCCTCGGCCCGGCCTCCTCATGCAGTGCCAGTGCACGCTCTCTCTCCCATTTTGTTGTTGCCCTCGCCTGCAGTGCAAAGCCTGCTGATGCTGCTCCGGTAGTCCGGTGGCGCCTTGACCTTCCACGCCCCTGATCGGCCGGCCGGCCGGACGCCCGCTCTGATTCTCATCTTTGCTGCCTTTTTAACGGTGCCTAATAGTGATTCTCATCTTTGCTAGTGTAGTACCCTTTGTTGTCTGCATGCTGTGTAACCCTTGCTTTGTTGCTCATCAGCTGAATATTCTACTAATTCCCAACCGAATTATTGCATGCCAGCAGCGTCTGCGTCGGTCACACAAATGGGCAGGGTTATCCGGATTGTGTTGCCATGAATAGCAAAGCAAGCGCCTTCTTCACCGGTCACCACTCATTCACCCACTCATCACTCCTTCACTCTGATCTTCTTCTCTCCCTTCTTCTTCCTCCTGCGAGAAGACAGAGAGAAAGAGAGAGAGACGATCAGACGAGACCACGCTCTGGTTGGCTGATAAATGGATGGTCCTTCCTGGCCGCTGGCCCGGCCGGGTAAAACACCAACGCCGCAGTGACAGTATGTATGTATGCACGCACCCACAGTAAAAAAAATTAAATTAAACAACGGCGATCGACAGAAAACAAAAGAAAACAAAAGGCCTCGCCGCGCTCCTCCCCTCTCAATACTGTTGCCGCCCTCCCCTCTTCTCCAAACAGTATAGTAATCCCTGCTCGCTGCTCTGCATGCCCCTGCTACCGTCCAAGCCCCCGGATGGTGCTGACACTGTTCATCCATTCAGGCCACAGATAGTGTAATTAGGTCGTCGTGGCCGCCTGCATGGTCTCTCTTTCACTGTCCCTGTCTGTCTCTGAGTGACCAACCAAACCAAGCGAGCCGGTGCCCGGCCGGGCGGGCGGGGCGTTCCCTCCGCCCCTCGGACGGACGGACCGCCCACCTGCCTTGCGTGTGTGTTTTTACCGCGGGGTTAAAAAGAGGCTCGTTCAATTCCGGCTCGGCTCGGCTTCTTGACCGTGCTGCCCTCGGTGCGCCGTCTGTATTTTCCGCGGGGACAGGGGCGTTTCGGTCGTTGCGCCGGCAGCAGCAGCAGTGGACGGAAGCGCCCTTGGTCTCCCGCGATAAGGATGGCGACGAGCCGCCGGTCAAAGCGCCGCAATTATTACCGGTGACTAGGCTCGTCAGACGCCAGGCCTTCTTCGTTCTGGAATTATTACCACCACCACGCATCAGTAATCACTAATCAGTTCACACTTGACACGCCCACAAGATTTCTACTCTACCGATCACTCGCTACTTACTGCATAATAAAATGGTTAACATGTGTGCTTAATTGATGATGGACTTGGTTGGGTATATTTGCAGGTGCGGCGGTACGTGTACAATGACGTGGTGCGGCTTGACGACCTGGAGAGGCTGATCGACTGCTCCTTCGTCCAGCCCTACACCATCAACAGCGCCAAGGTGATCTTCCTCAAGCCGCGGCCGCAGTCCAGGCCCTTCAAGGGCTCCGGCAACGTCTGCTTGACCTGTGACCGCATCCTCCAGGAGCCTTTCCACTTCTGCTGCCTCTCCTGCAAGGTACAGTACCACCGTCTACTATACGAGTAGGAGTATATAGGAGTATATACCACCACCACAATGATACAAGATATAAACATACACACACGCATGCATGCTACCAAAAAAAATCTTGTACATGCACATGCACGCGCCACAGTTGCTTAAATTGGCTAACTGATGATTATTCAAGCGTGCCGTCAACAGTCCCCTGCCAGGCACTCGTTGGTTAATCATCAGTAGCCGTACGATGATTTGCATGCAGTCACACGCTCGCACATGCATGCATGCATGCTTAGATACGGCCCCGTGCGTGTTTACGTTAAACCAAGAACTAATAATGATCATGGGTGCACGCACGCTTGCAGGTGGACCATGTGATGATGCAGGGCGGGGGGGACCTGTCCAACATCCTCTACGTGCCGGGCGGCGGCGGCGGCGGCGCGCCGGACCTGGTAGGCTGCGGCTTCCCGCGCTTCGAGAACCTCCGCTTCGACGACGACCCCGCCGGCGCCGGGCAGTACGGCGGCCAGGTCACGCCCAACTCCATCCTCGAGGGGCACGGGGGCAGCGGCGGCTCAAGCAACGGCGGCTCAGCCAGGAACGTCCCGGCGAGGAAGAAGAAGAGCGGCGGCGGCGGCGGGGGTTCTTCCCCAGATCGTCCTCTCCCTCGGCAACCGGCGGAAGGGCGCGCCCCATAGGGCGCCGCTCGCGTAACCTCATGCTGCGCTCCGCCCGCTCGTACAGATGTCATCGGATTCCAACCCCGTTACGTCGCCTAGCTTGCGCCTATATATATATATATATATTATATATATGTGTCCTGTTAATTATGTTGTTTATTACTGTTATTACCCGTAGCTAGCAGTGTCATTAGCAGCAGTAACAGTAAGTACTTAAGTGTAATCCTATGTAGAGAGAGTGAATGAGTGAGAGAGTGAGGTGGCAGTGCTGGCTGGTTGGTTGGTTGCAGCTGATGAGAGGGATGGATGGCCTTTTCTTGCTAGGGGGGGGCCATGCATCTCGCTGCAGTGTTTTGACGAGACTTGAGAGGAAGCCGGCAGGGAAGGAGTAGCAAAGCAAAGCAACGCAAAGCTGCTAGCTGCTGCTGGTAGCAACCAGCCCCTGTTGCAAGCCCAGGTAGGCACACAACAGGCTCCTCCTCTCCCGAGGGTATAGAGCCTGTGGCTACCAATTTTGTACTTGATGCAACGGGGGCGCCTTCACGTGGTTGCTCGATGGCATGCATGCTTACGCCATTGTTAAGTCCATGACCAATATATAATAGACGATGATGTTGTGAATTTGTTTATATATTGGTTGAGAATTGTGAAATTTCTGATACATGCATGCATGCATGCATGGTTGCATGGGTAGGGTGAACAACATCTGTACTGTCGTGTTGTTCGTGGGTCTCCATCCATTTCATAGACGATGTCTGTTGACTCGTCGGCGTGTGACCGGCATGGAGGCCCGGCGGCAGACGTGCTTTCATGCTTGCTCGGTCAGGTTCAGCAGATCGATCTGGCTAGGTACAACCCTTCTACTAATTACATTTGTAACGACACATCACCGGACTAAATTGCTTGTTGGTGGCGAATGCCGAAAACGGATCTTCATGCACACTGCATGCGCAATACGTATGAGAAATACACGCACTATGCGAGTAACTATCTATACGTACTGGCGTAGCGTCGTACGTGTATATGTGTATACTATACTATAGTACGTGCCTAGCTATCATCACTCGTCAATTCATCTGTATGCATAGCTAGCTACCAAAGAGTACAATGCTACAGTACTCGGTACCAAAGAATATAGATTTGACATGGGAGACAACGAAATTAAGCTCGGTGCTTGGCTACGTGGGATTTTTTGTGTTAACCCGAGGTTAGTGTCAAGTGTCAAAAGTCAGAGCACGTACTGTACGTAAGTGCATCACCTCCAAGAGACCAAGACGAGCTGTCGAGCTTTGCATGCGCCCATTTTTTGAGTGGCCGAAAGCTGCGTTTTTCGGGACTAGGGAAGTGTCGGCTTCTCGGTACGGTAGGCCAGCTCACATCCGTCCGGATGCATGGCGCGCAGCGCGCTACTAGTAGCTTGAAAGTTGAAAGAAATCCTTTTTGCATTCTCTGACACATCGTTAACCTCGTGGAGCAACTTTCCAACGTACTAGGATTAATTAACCCCGATGCGAATGAAATTTTGTACTACCTTAATGTACTTGTCGTCAAACAGTCTACATATACGTATACTCCATGGCAGTAATACTTAGCTACAGCTGCATACTACTGGTAGGCCGTAGGGCGGCAACAGGCAAGCTAAACCAATTGCCAGAGGCGAGCCGCTGACCGTTGTTGTGTTTTGACGCGCCGGCTCTGTGTCTCTGTACGCATGCATGCAGCACGCTTGTTGTCACCTCGAACGATCTGCCTGCTGCCTGCCACAAGATAACAACATCAGCTAGAACTAGCTGGAAATGCAGGAGTAGCTGAGCTCGATGTCCAAGAAAGGATTCCGCAAGTTGGTGTTCTTCACGTGATGACCCATGCCTGGTGTGTGTTTGTTTGAGAATGAAGTCTGATTCTATTTCAGTCTTTTTTTGGACTGGGATGATAACGTCTGGTATTTGGTCTTTTTTAGACTGGGATGATAACATCAACTGGCTTATTTACTGAGGGTTAAAAAAATACCTTAATTGTTTTTTAGAAGCTAATTGTTAGCTACATGTGTTCCAAACAAATTCCAAGAAAAAGGCTGTAGAAAGCAAATAGTATATCGACAAATCCAAAGTGTCACAAGATTTTGAGGCCCAAATCTCTTGGGTTTCCACGAGTAGATTGTGCTGCATGCGTGCATATGCATAGTGCTCGTGGACAACAGCCTCTATTCATGGGAAAGAAACTAGAGCTCCACTATGCCACTAGCTACTGTCCCGCAAATCTTATCTTCCGTTAGGTCTTATCCTAGCTAGAGATCTCTTCTTGTCTTGTCAAGCTTAATTAAGCTGATTATATATTTGTGCGTGTGCTCGGCGTGAGAGACCGAAAGAGAGTAGCGTAGCACATGGCCTATATGGCTATATTCTCTACATAAATTCTCATGTATCAAACGCGTGTTGGGGGGGGGGGGGGGTAGTGTTCTGACAGATTAGGCCATAAAACTGGGGCCATTTTGCTATAGTTTAGCAACAGCGTCTTAATGGTGTGATGCGGGCGAAGTGCTGAATGATCATATAAAGGTTCAGCATGAAATGTGCGCTCTTTAGATGAACTATTGTCGAAAAGGCAACCAAACAAAATAGTTTCCTGACAGAGGTCCAATCAAGTGCACAGTTACATTATTTGATTATTAGCGAATCGTAGTACATAAGATCAAATCATGTCCCTATAATAACCACAGTGCAAAAGTAATCTGCAGCTTGTCCCCCCCTCCCCACCCACCCCACACACGTTGTACAACCAAGCAGTGTGAGACCCTAGCTCAACTTTGCATTTAGTTGGTCGAACAAAGACCGTAACTAGAAAAGGACTTTGTGTCTAGGAGCATATCTTGAACTCCATTGTCAGTTATGGATTGAATTTTTGCAATCGATACCACACGAAAAAAAAAACTCCAATGTCGGTTAGGGATTGAGTTTTTGCAAATAATTCCACACGAATAAAATCTGGTTTTTCTCTTTGCTTCAATTTATTTCCTGCTTTACTCCGGTCGCCGCAGGTTTGTAAAACATTTTCACCGCTGGTTTGGTGCTTCGGCGGTGAAAGTGGACTAGATTACTACAACACTTGCATGCCCGCCGTGCTTTTCTTGCCGCCAGCCCGTGCCACGTCGAGCTCTTTGCTGTCACTCGCACCAGCGGTCATGCCAGGTCGCCTAGATCCTGACTCAGTGGCCTATTCGGCTGTTGGTGCAAGGTGAGGTGCAAGATTGTAACAATGAGATCACAATCTAAACCCATTGGGGTTCCAATTCCAACTTCTTTTATGAGTTCCCATTCTAAAACTTAATTGCCCTTATGCCCAGCTTGGCTAGCGAGCGTGTGTTGTCTTTCTTACTTCCTTTTCACCCTAGACATCGAGAACTGAAGATGTCTTCCATATTTAGTATGGCAACCTCTACCACACTAACAAGGTGGAACTAAGTTGCTCCATGTCCCTCATATGCATACATTAACGAGTCATCCAGGTTTATTTAGAATTATTGGAAATTTTTATTAGACCAAGTCTATATATATTCCAACAGTTAGGAAGGTATAGTACACAGTATATAGAGCAAAACTTCATAAACCATTCAAAGAACTGTTTTCCAAAACGAACTATACAATGCGTGGACGCCATTCCGGTCCGGTCCTATCTATGATCCAATCTCTGTTGACGAGGAAAAAGGACAGCAAATGGATTATGGTCTGAGCCCTGATACGTATAGTAGTAGGAGTAGATAAGAAATTCGCAACGTCCGTACTGCATGGTTCAATGTGCATGCGCCGTACCGTACACCATTTCTCTATCGTTGCGCTGCTCCGGTCTGTCTGCTTGCGTGTTTTGTTGTGTAGCCATGTGCCGTGTCCAGTGTCCTCGTCCTCTTTTCCCAGAGCGGGAAACAAAACACCAATTTAATGTTCCTGCAGGAAAGAATGTGTGGACGGCCCTACTAGTAGAGTATGCTACTACTACTATTTGCACACACATCTGCCTAAACTCGATTGATGCCCGGATAGCAGTGTAGATTCTATACCGATTTTTGTGGAGTAATATACTCCTCTCAGAATATAAGACATAACAATATTTTATTCACACGTCCAGACGTGCTTTTTCTATATATACGTATATCGATACAGTTATATAGAGAAAAAATTGAATGTGTTTTTTAGTCTTTAAACCAGAGGTAGTTCCACCTTATAGTATGGATCAGCAGATTCCTTGTGCGAGTTTGAAAAATTCAACCAACTGATTTTATCTCTTCCATACTTGCAGATGGTTGAGCCTCGTCGCATAGACTCGAACAGTTAAATTCTGTGTTCAGTCTGCCATGGTACACCTGTATATGATACTCTATCTATCTCGCTCATAATTGAGAATCCGGGGATAATCTGCTGGTAATTAAACTCCACGGTGCACCTGGTGCCAAAAGCTAATCGTTCAGTTTCCATTCCATCTCTCTGAGGTTGCAGCTGCAGATGCACCCTGCACCTCTGCAGGAGAAAACTCATGACACGGTCCAGCTCCAGCTAAGGGGGGCCGTCCACTCCGCCATGCCGGATCGACGAGCATGCATCCCGGTCCCGGCCGGCATCCGGGCATGGAGAAAGCCGCATAAACGCTCAACAACTTCCATCGCGAGACTGTTCCCATCGCATGCATCTCCTCTCCTCGATCTGGAGCAGCCAGCCAGCGGCGGCGACCGACACGCCGACCGATCTCACCCACAACAAGTTTAACGAACGAACTGGAGCTGCATGCTGCGGCTCTGCAGCAATCAGGCAGGGATGGAACGGAACCGCATGCCGCCGCTGGTTGCAGGCTCCACCATGCTGTTGCCAAAAGATGCCGGCCCTCGCGCGCAGCCGGACGACGACGACGGAACGGGGGCCTGTGGCGTTCATGGTGGCAAGCAGTCATGCATGGGCGCGAGGGCCCCGTTGCAGCTAGCAGCTGCTGGTACACCGCGCAGCACGATCAGATCAGGGGCTCGATCGATAGATCGGCCAGGCAAGGACAAGAGGCTACCGAGATGCGGCTCTGGCTGTCACCGGGGGAGGAGCAGGGGCAGGGTTGTGCGCTGCATATGCAACATCTGCAACGGGGTTATGGGCGCAGTCGTGATAACGCCTCCTGGGGACAGGGCCCTCCACATGCTCATTGTCATGCCGCCTTGTCCATGTCCCGGATAAAAGCTGCAGCCTACAGGCATGAGGCATGCGTACACCACTCTTCTCTGTACTGTACTACTACGCGCTTGGTACATTGATGACATGGTTGTGTTTTCATTTCAAGTGCTCAACCTAGGATGCTACTGTGCTACGTATGTATATGTTGATCGTGCGTGATTATGCTATAGCTTCAATAGTATGTTTTCCGAAAGGAAATAGTAGAGGAATGAATGAATTTTGTATTTGGTGTGGTGCTAGCTATAGTTTCTACTGTAAAGTTACTATAGCAACGTTATGTTGTACTGTATCGCATAGTCATTTTTCGCTCTGCTCATCAAACTGAAGGTCTATATCACGTGTAGAAGAAAGCGTGACCTACTAGTTTCACCGGCCCTTCTTGTCCACGAGTTCATTTTTTACATGGAGTCGAAGCCAGGTAAACAGTGTACCATATATCAGAAAGAGCTGAAACATACTGTTGTTGTCATTGCACACATTAATTCATAGCTAATAAAGTGCCAACTATTTTTACGACCGTACCGAGGGAGAAACAAGGAGCCAGTTTTTGGTGGCTTTTGTGCTGAAGGAGTCAAGGTCTGCGAGGTCTAGCCCCGGCCGAAGCTAGCTCGTATGCCAAACAAAATCTAAATTGCCACATCTAGCACCTACGCTCTCAGTTTGGTGAACATGCAGAGTAGTGCGGTGTGGGCGCGATGCGGGCACTGCGATGTGATCGAACAAGCATGGTGACTTGGGATCGATCGATCTACAAAGTGATGAATACAAAATGATGAAGTAGCTAGATAACGAAGCTGAAGTGACGGATCGACGAGACTAATCGATCCATGCTGCGATCGAGAGCGAGGGATCTGATGCCCGCCCATCACGCACCAAGCAACTACGGCGTCCACGTGTTGATCCATGCAGCCCATCTACTGCTGTTGCTGCACCTAACTAAGCTCTGCAGCATGTTGAATCGTTGATCGATCGGCCGGAATCGGCCACACGCAGCTACACGACGGAGAAGCGAGGAAAGAGACGGACGGCACTAGCTTTCTCCGTCTACTAGTAGTAGCTAGCTCGTTCCACGATCATTCATGCACGTTCATGCCGGCCATACCATACCACCACGACGGTAGCAGCAACAGCGTTCAGCGGCTACATACATATACAATAATAAATAATAATACTAATACATGCATGCATGGCGCGCCGAGTCAGCAGTATCCATGGACCGGCGGACGCGGCCACTGCGCGACACTGTTTCCGCCGCACTGTTCTGCATGTCAAGTCTCGTCACGGCGGCACCGGCCGGCAGCGGCCCCGATGGCCGGAGATCCATGCAGACTCCGGAGAGGAGAGCGCGTGCGTGACGGCCGGCCGGGCCGGGCGGCGAGGTCCCGGCCGGCGTTTATTATTGGCAATTGGCATGCATGTGTACGTCCAGCTGCATGCACGCACCTGCTGCAGCGCGCCGCGCCCCGGCTAGCTACCCGGCTACGTGAATTGTCGTAGCTTATAGCTGGTACTAGTGTCCTGTGTGTGAAATCTTGTGGAGCAAGGAGCCAAACGACAGGGCCGGCTCTGTGCCATTCGGCGGAGCGGGGCGTCTACCCTGATTCGTCACGTCGGAGAGGCAGGTGGTAGACTGGTAGGATCGGCGTAGATAGATACTCCTAGGTTCATGCTCCGCCTGCGTGCTATTCGTAGATTTGACAAAAAAAAAAAATGTACAATAACACTTCTTTTTTTGTCGTAACTAGCTTAACCAATAAACTTTTTAGTCAAGAATGACTTAAATTTAACTAAATTTATGTAAATCCTTTAAACAAGATGAATGATTAAACTTGAAGTAAAAAAGAATGAAATGTCTTGAAAAATTTGCAATTCTAGCATAGTACCACGTTTTAACATCTTAATTTTAATCAATTATAGATTAAAAAATATTAATATTTATGATATGTGACTAATACCATTAGATTAAGTGTAAAATGTATCTTCATGATCAATTTATTTAGAGTCATAAATGTAAATGCTATTTATTAAAAATTTGCCGGCATCTTTTGTCCGGTCAGGAACCATTTTAAGCCGAGCACTCAGCGTCGAGGCGGCCGCCGTAGTTGCATTCTTTCCTGGACCCGAGCAGACGGCGGAAAAAAAAGAATGAAATGTCTGCTCGGTTTTTAATTTGGGACGGAAGTAGGCAGCACGAGGCGAGGACAAGGCTGGAGTGGAACAGGTTCACACTGAAGAAGGGGGGGCCATCAGCCATGGCCATCAGATTTTACCGCTGCCACACCGTCAGAGATCCAGAATTCGTGCCTCACTCAGCTCGTCGTCATGTTCTACCTGCGGAAACCATCGCATCAGGGCCAACATGCTCGCCGGCATCTTTTGTCCGGTCAGGTGCAGGCCTACTCCAGCCGAGCACTCAGCGTCGAGGCGGCCGCTCCGTAATTGGCTGGCGTTCCTGGACCCGAGCAGACGGCGGAACGAAGCGGAATCCACGCTTCTGCTCGGTTGCCGTTACTACACGAGCAGTCCAGGTCCAGTCCGTGCGCGGGGCGGGGAAGGAGGGGGACCGCCGGGTCCCGGCGCCGTTGTTGACCGCGTGGTCGCAAACTCGCGGAGGCGTCGCGATGATGATCGGTGTCGAGGTCGGCCGGGGTCGCGTCGCGTCCCGGCGTCCGGCGTCCGGCGTCCGGGCCGGGGAAGCGGGAGGATATGGGCGCGGGGTGCGGGCCGCCAGGTGGACCACGCGCGCACGGTCGGATCTCCTGTTCTCCTCCTCCCTCCAGCCGAGAGGGCTCGACTCGATGGACTGGACAGGGCCCCCGTACACCGATGGTCCCCGGACGTGTCGCTCATCACTCGCTCGCCCGCGCTGGGCAGCGGTGTTCAGCCATCAAAATTCACATGCATCTCGTCCACGTCCTCCCTCCGGCTCCTCCGTTTCCGAAATAAAGGTCACTGACGTTCTGGGATGCTTCCACGGCTTCGTGCAGCAACAGCGAGAGAGCTCGTTTGCCATAGGAAAATTTGTCTGTAACTGCAATGGATATGTTCAAATAATTTTGTTGAAAAACGCTAGATCCAAAGATCTTTCCGATGAAACGTAATTGTTGTGGACTTTCGGGATGATAGTTTTGTGTCCGCGGAATTTGTCCAAAAATTAGTGGCTAGCCGCAAGCCCGCTAATAAACTTTGCGGCAAGCATTGCGGGTTAGCGGCCAGCCGCGAACAAGCCCGCCTGCATCCTGACTAGTAGCAGTTCATCACACGAATGCATGCATGCACGCCTATCTTATCTCCACAGATCGGCGGCACGGCACGGCACATGAGTGAGTGAGTGAGTGATTCATCAGCCGCTGCTGGGGACACAGCACACACGGACTACTGTGCTGCTCAACAGCTCAAGAAAAGTTGGCCGTACGAATAATTTTTGCCCGTTTCATCGAGCAGAGTTTCGCGGCGTTGTCCTGCCGGGGCGTCGGCCTCTCGGCCTGAGATCGTTAGGCCCAGGAAGATCTGCGCGGCCTGTTGTTGGAGCGACGACGAGCACGAGAGCCCACAGCCACCACCTCAAAAAAAAAAAAAAAAAAAAAAACACGGGTTCAGTTGTACCGCGGAATGCGATTCAATTCCGGTTTCCCCGGTTTATTGGTGAGCAGAGTGGCGGCTGTGCCAACAACAGTAACAGTCAGTCGTTGTTCGTGGTCACGGACGGCGTGATGACGATGATGATGCTGGTGCCCGGCCCGTGCACTGTCACACGTGTGAATGATATGGTATGGTACTGAGGAAGGTTTATTATTACGTCAGGAACGAGCGAACGTGCATGGCTGTCAGATTAGGAATTATGAGAGCAGCACCGGGACGCTCTCAATCGATTTAAGTACTGTAAGCATAGTACTCTCCAGTGCTGCTTGCTGTAGCGGTAACTGTCGCATGCTGTGCGCCTTTTTTTTCTTTTTTGTTGCACCTCTCTCTAGTACTCCCTCCGTCCCAAAAAGGACGACGTTTTCGCTTCCCGAGAAATGACTGTCGGTAATTTTTATAAATAATAAATATCATCAATTAGTATCATAATTAGTACTCCTCCCACGGTCGGAGTCATTTGAAAATCGCGCTCCTCTCACAGGCACGGGAATCGAGCGACAAAGGCAGTGGGACGGAGGGAGTATCATCAGAAAGATCTTTAGATCTAGTTTTTTAATAAATTTATTTAGAGATATAAATATTGTACGTATTTTCTATAAATCGAGTTAAACTTGTGGCACGAATATCCAAAACGTCATCTTTTTGGGACGGAGGGAGTAGAGGTCTACTACTACACACCACCAGTAGTACACTACGGGGGTGATTGGTTGCCCGAATAGAATGATGCAGAGGTTCATCCGAGTCCATTTACGTCACTTGGGTCTTGATTGGTTGCCAAACTTGAATGTTTTTGCTGTATGGCAGGATACAGATTCCCTCCTCCATCCCAGCTCCTATGGTACGCAGCTAGGCTAAGGTGATACCAACAGGATGTTGGGCTCCACTTGCAGCCATACAAAATAATCCATCATACACCCAACCAATCAGGCGTGATTGGTTCTCTTCACTGGGCAGCCAGGCCACCGACAGGATGTTGGGCTCCGCGGACCAGGCCATACAAAATAATTTGGTTCCTGTTTCTATCCGGCCAGTCTCCAATCTGATTGGTTGGCTGATTTCATCCATGTCGTGCACGCGTTAGAGAGGTTGAGCTCGTGATTTGTAAACCAAACAGGGCTTCTTTTGCATCTGGCGGGACAGGCCCTTGCACGACCAGGACACCAAACACCTGCAGACTGCACCAGATGGGAATCCCTCATCACGCCACCATTCCGGTAAACCAAACAGTGTATGTTGGTTCGCCATGGGCTTGAACCTCATCACCATTCCGGCTCACGTTGGTTCGGACAACCAGTCACCCCCTACACCAGGCAAAGGCATGGTCGACAGACTACTAGTACTGCGATTCTCCTCTTCTGTGGCGACCGATGGAACAGCGCCCTGGAACCCTTGACCCTGGTTTTTGCCAATCCTGGGCGGGCAGGCAGGCGTAACGGTGAGCAGCCAAGCCCTGCGGAGACGCAGCGACCGAGCACGAGCCGAGAGCACCCGTCCGTCGTCCGCCCAAGTGTCTCCAATGATTGACGACGGGCGGGCGTTGCCGCCTGCTGCGAGTGCGTGGTGCGGGAGCTGCGCACTCGCGACGACGCTATCCGTCCTGCTGCTGATGGACGGTCTCGTCCTGACCCCGCTTTTCCCTACACACAGCCCCTGTCAGCTTTACCACATGCAACCTAACCAAACCCACCAGGCGTAGCAACAGCAACAGCATGAGCATGCACGCTCGTTTCTTACTGCAACCACACACACAAGTCGACCCACCACAATGATCGAACCCAATACACTGTGTCCTGATCGGAAAAAGAGAGAGAGAGAGAAGCCGCCAATACTGGACTTTCTTTTCTTTTTGTTCATTCCATTCAGGACTAACCGGAATTTATATTAACGGTGATAAATAAATTCAAGGAAGCTTGGTGCAGTAAGTAACAGCGCTAGCACTCCTCCAGGCTACGACAGGACAGAACCTGAATACTGTAATAACTAGTGACCTAGCAACACCATCAACCGCCGCCGCTGCCCTCACCTGTTTGTTGGACATCAGCTCTCAGGCCTTTTTGCAAGTGTTCGACTGTGCGATCATTCATACAAAACATCATATATATTTTCATTTGAGGTTTTTTAAAGCGTGCGCTGTACGTGCTTCATTAAAATTTTCAGTTTACGGTATATACGTATTGTATTCTAGAGTGCTTTGTAACATAATGATGTACTCCACTATAATATAATATAATTCTTCTTTTGTCTAAAAAAAAAGCATAATCACTCGTATAGAACAAGATTGATGCTAAACGACATAACCTGAACGACCAGGTCGTATCGTATCTGCTTGTTGCTTAACCAATGACGAGAACCTGGTTTCCGCAGAAAAGTTACACCGATATAGCGATCCCAGTTTGCATGTGCTTGGACATTTTTACACACACGTACGGAGTACTCGCAGTACGCGTGCTCCCGGCCGGCTCAGGCTCACGCACGTCAGGGTCCCCGCGGGCCCGGCCGGCCGTCCACGTGGTGCTCAGTCTCTGGAGCCATCGCTGGTCGCCTGCAACATACCACCCGTTTGACCGAAGTCCTAGCAGCCAAACGGACCACCACAGCTAGTGTACACGGCACCGGTCTTGGTGGCGGGGCCGGCGGCGCAGGCTTTGCATTGCTGCCTGCGCCGCTGCGCGCGCGCGGGCACGCAGCGTACGTCGAGGAGTCGAGGACCACGGCCGCCCGGTCCATGGGGGGGCACGGCCGGCCGTGTCCGTGTCTGTGTCTGTCTCCGCTGGCGCGCGCATGCAGTCGCCCCCCGTCTCCGCTGCGGCCTGGGGGTCCTATCCTCCTGCCAATGCAATCGACGACCCGGAGCTCCCTGCGATTGACCGCGCCTCATTGGCCGGACAGCGGGAAGAGTGGTCACGCACGTAGTCCGGGCGTCCGGCCAACGAGCTCACGAGCGCGTAGTAGTCGAAACCATCCGATCCGGCACCGGAATCCGCTGTCGTCGTCTCCGGCCTCTCCTCCCGTCTGAGAGGGAGGGAGAGACCAGCAGGCTCTCGAAGCACGGATGCAGCTGCGAGTTCAATTCGTCGATCTCAGCTGATAGTAGCAGCAGCCGACATGTACTACGCACATATGGGAATCCGAGGTGTACCTGATGGCTGATGCTGTTGGGAGACGCCCAATCCAATCAGCCTTTAGTAGCTCATCATCAAATAATGGCCGGCGATCGATCAGGCCCAAGTGAAACGAATGCATGCATGCATGCAATGAAATAAAGCGGATGCAGAAGCCGGTGGTCCTTTAGTTTGCTGCGCCCCCACGGGTTTCTTGCAGGCGAAAGGGGAGGCAGCGGCGCTGCCGCTCAGATCCTCCCTCCCTCCGTCCGTCACCGAAGCAAATCATTGTCCGCCCCTTTGACCGTTGGTTGAGCCATTCCCTTTGCACCTGTCGGTCGGCCCATGGCAGGTTGTCTCCTCCTCTGGGCCGCGCCTTTTGGGCATTGGCAGCATGCACCGCGCGCCGGGCGCCGGGACCAGGAGGAGCCTACGACGAGAGCTGCTGCCTGCCTGCCTGACACATCGCAATCCCCATTTGCATTGCACGTGCTAATGCCTCGGCGCGGTAGGGGGTTCGGGGACAGCATCGCCTGATTTTTTTTTTAATTTTTTTTTTTTTTGAGTGCTGGATAATGGCTTCTTCACCCAGTGCGAGAACGGTTGGTCGGCCCATGGAGGTTGGCGCTTCTGGGCCGGCCCAGAATATGCAAATCTCTGTCAATTTTCGCACGCTTTTTGGCTGGTAAAAATCACCCCGGATCCGGCCCAGAATTACCCTCAATATAAACGTCAATGCTTGTATAAACATGTGTGTACACCTACTCCCATAAACACGTGCATACAAATACATCTCGAGATTAAGAAAGCTCACTATATACATCTTCACGATCAGTGAGTACGTTGCCATACTTTATAGATATGCAAATTATAAAAATAATCATGCATTTGCTGAATTGAAAAACAATATGGCTTGCCAAACAATGTTCCCGTGGACAATAACTCTAGGTAAACTTGTATGTTATTTTTTTCCATAAGAATGAGGTTTTTTTTTCTATAAAAGTTGTTTTATGGTTGAACGAAACCGTCTTCCTATTAAACAAAATTTTAAAACTAATATTTTTTTGTCTTTAGCATTTAGAAAAAAAGGGGTCATGCTTGTTTTCTTGACAATGTTTTTGAGCTTACTTTGAATCCTTTGAAATTTATTTCAAAATAAAATATAATTTTTTGAGCATGTGTTTTGTTAGAGAACAAAACTTAAATTTATTTTGAAGCATTTTAAAACTTTTAAAACTTAAAAATTTTTTTCAATTTATGGATTCTAAATATGCTAGCTTGCTTTAACAAAATGCTTATTTTTAAATCTAAAAAAATACCATTTTCTTAGAAGAAACTTGAATTTGAATTTTAAAGCTAGTGTGAATATTATACCAAAGATACAAATTTTTGAATCATGAATTTGAAAACCATTTTAGGTTTAGTTTACTTCATCTTTGAAGTTTTTAGATTATAAAAGAATTTTATAAAATTATAGTCCAGTAAATAAAATAGGTTGTGCTTACCATTCTTTTTTTACCTATTCCCCAAAAAAAAAAAGGTTTTTTATAAGGTGTTTTGGAGACAACTTGGTAAATCCTTTGTTTAGCAGATATTTTTTGAAAAGTTGCAGATATATTTAAATATGATTTAATGAAATTATAATATTTTCATATTTAAATATAAGTGGAAGAAGAGATTGCAGTATGGCCCATGTAATTAAAAAAAGCATATTATGAAGGTGTAGTATATACACAAACTGCATTTAAAATATAAAAATATCGTTCATATGCCGCCGGAAGTACGTGTGCTTTGGTAGGCGTTGCCGGTGCCGTGCGCCCGTGCAGTGCAGTCAGGGCAAAAGCTGGATATGAACGGGTCCCATGCGATGCGCCGCCGGCGTGCATTGAATGACAGTGAGAGACCTTTGTGCGATCCGTGCGTAGTGACCTTTGTGCGATCCGTGCGTAGTCCTCGAATTCAACCATCGACTATAATCCTAGTCGTGTTAGCCTTCGAGAACACTTATATAAAATACGATCCATATTTAAATCGTCGTTTTGGAGGACTAGGTAGGAAGAACTTTAATTTGCTTTTTATAAAATTACTCATCATAATTTGATATATTTATACTTTTGGGAAAGTATATATTTCAAGACATTTATTCATATGAGTTTCATATTTTTCAACAACTTAAAAAGTTATTCATGATCCATTCACATAATCTTTACCCAAAAAGAGTGGAGTTGTTTACCAACATGGAGGGAGTACGATGAGATTAGGACTAGGTAGGAAGTACTTTAATACGTATGTTTTACAAAGAATAATTGCCGATCTGAGTTGCCAAGCTATTTCCCTTAATCCACACTAACGCATAATTTGACGGTCGACCAGTGTCTTGGTTCCACACATGCACAGTTCCAGTAGAAAAGTTCAAACTACGCTTAAGTACAGCAGCAGTAGTACAAATACAATAGTGTTACAGTCATCGTCAACAAACGCGCTGGTATCATGTATGGCTGATGTAACCATCGGCTCTATTCTATAGTAAATTTCTATTCTTACCAATGCTAGTTATAAGTTGTCACGGAGACCAGCTCGATCTTGCCTTCAGCGCCAAGGATGGAGAAGATGGAGTTTGGAGTGACCAATTCGCTGACGATCCCTTGCCAGTTGCCAGCAAATCAAGGGTCCACAGCTCAAATTCTGGGTGGGCCCTCTGTCCCACGTCATGTTGGCATGCATGTTCCATTCAACTGCGAGCTTTATGTTTATCCTTATAGCTTCTTCCTTCGTGGCTTCGTCTTCTTACCCCACCGGCCACCGTGAAACCAACCAGTGATCTCTTATTATCTAGTATATGCTATATTGCCATGTGTAGTAAATTGGAGTAATGCATAAGTATTTAGTTTTTTGATTTTTTTGGTTCATCCATTTTACTATGTTAGCGTAGGTGTCGTTTTATAGAAATATACTACGGTGTCAGTCAAAAAAAGTGCCAATTTGCTTTTGCAAAATGGAAAGTGGAAACCGATAGCAAAAACCATGTGCATGCGCTAGTAGGAGGAGAAGAAGTGTTCATCCCGCGAGCTTTGTTTTGGATGAACCGAGACAACGGCTCTGAACTTATGAAGACGACCTCAACTGAAGCAAACTACATGTATACGTACTAGTGCCAAAACTCGAGATATAGTCCCCTGGACATATCCCATGCATATATGGTGCATAAGCAAGTGACAAGTACAAACTTTTTTTTTGACAATTTGTGTAAACATCTTTGGCATCCGCATCCGTGTCGTTTTCAGATAGATAGGATACGCTGTTTTAGTTTGTCAGTGTATCTAAGCGGTGTCAGTCAAAAAAGCAATCAATGAATTTGCTTAGAAGCCAAGCACGAGCTGGAAACCGATAGCAATAGAAGGATGCAATTTGGGTTACTGTGTATTTGGATCCACGTCCCTGTTCAACTTAAGGGCGTGTTACCTGTACAGGCATGTACAGTCATACAAAATCTATATTGGAGCTACATTGACATAAGGGGCGGAGTTATAGTTATGGATTTGGGTGGCGGCACCGACACAGAATTTAAATCATAGTGGAAAAAGTCAATTTTTCACTATATTTGCACCCTCATATTATAGATCATTGCATCCACAAGGCTAGATGTACCCTCCTTTAGACTTTTTACTCTAGCTCTGCCACGGTTGACATATAGCGTGCACGAATAGATTAGAGAGAGAGGTCAATTGGCAATTTTTTAAAAAAAAAATACAAGTTCACAGGCAGAAGTTAGTTTAAAACCAAGTTCTTACTGAACCCACATTGCATCGGTACAGTACTAGACAGCGCATGTCTAGTAGTTGATCGCAAAGCGATTTTCTTACTGAACACGAGGATCTTGCTCGGCATAAAATGTGCGGATGTGCCGCCACCATGGGTACCAAATACCAATGTACTAGTACCATTGCATGCTAAAGCTGGGGACCGTAGCAACAAAGCACGTGAAAGAAGACGAAGAAGATGCATGCATGATACGGTCAACTGCTCTTGGCCGACGACGACCCATGGTCTTCCCATGCATGTTTTCTAAGCGTCAGCCCGCACGTCACGGCCGGATCCGTTTCTGCTTCTAGATGTGGCCCCTCTTCCTGGCTGCTGGCTGCTGCTTCAAATCAGTGGAGTGGAGTCCAAGACGAAGGAAGCAAAGTGGTGGTTAGCTGAATCTCCAGATCGTCACTGACGACGCTGCTTATGCTTTCTCCCAGCAGGAAGCACACAACCGACAAATTAAAAGCGAGATCGATGAATGTGTTTAGAAGTCAGAACCAGATTCGTAACGTAGTAGATGAATATATGATTAATCAAATTTTTTTATACCAAGATCGAATTTCTAGAAATCCATAATAGTTTGGAACGTTGAAATTAGATTTTTGAAGAATTTTGACGAGTTTAATTTTTATTATATACATTAATTCGGGTTAAAGTTTTTAAGGTTAAAAAAATTTAGCACGCAGCACATGCACTGTATCGTGCAGGCATGTGTCGACACTTCTGTCTCATCAATGATGGTTTGGAACGTTGCCTTTTCTTTTTGAAGAACGTTGACGGTTTATAGCAGCACCTCCGTTTGAAGTTTAAAAATTTTCACAGCACATGCACCGTATCTGCAGGCATTGTCTTAAATCATTTTTAAATTTTAATTAAACCTGTATATATAGTCGTCCAGAAAAGTGCCATTTCTAAAAAGGTCTGTTTGATGATATCAAACTACTCCCCTATATTCGAAAAATTTAGCTTTTAGATAAAATTTGAATCAAACATTATAATATATTTTTATAATATATTTATTTTAAATGTGAAAATATATAAATATTTTTTCTAAAAAATTAAAAAACATAAAATGTTTTTGATAAATATTTTTATACAAAATAAGAAGTTCAAAGTTTTATGTTTTGGGGACCACATACATATAAGAAAGGGTATGTTTAATATCAAGGATTAATTATTAGCTAGCAAACAAAAATTATATCGAGTAAAATTAGTTCTAGTCCATCTAGACAGAGTCATTAGATGAGCTAATCTTTTTAGCCAAGTCTTCAATTAGCCAGCTAGCTAACTAGCTAATTTGAGTTATTTTGAGTTAATTTTTTGTCCTAACTAGTACTAGATCTAGCTGATTCAAACAGGGTCTAAGAAAATTCTAGGGCAAATTAAATATTTGCGGATAATTTAGTTTGTTTATTACTTGTTGGGTTAGTCACCAGCGTTGAGCCCCCATGATGTATTCACTATTCAGGCAGTCGATTTCAGCTTGACTTGTCGTAGTTGGTCATGCAAGGAGGCGTGCTTCTTCAAACAAATACATGAACCTTTGTAGGTGGACATGCATGATGCAAGACCCTATACCTAGGCTCCTGGCTAGCAAGGGGCCGCCAAGGGGCAGTTCACCAATTATTTGGCATGTTGACAAGAAAAATGTTTCTCGGACCGAGTCATTCCTTCAAGGTAGTCTGCACGTTGTGCCATTGTGGACAGAGAGAGGGTTCATATGTGGATATGCAAATGGGTGGGATATATATTTTAATCTAATAAAACACGTTAAAGAGCATATCACTTTCACTGGAAGACATTTAAAAAAAATCTAAATTTTGAATCTAAAAACTTTCTACCTTTGGATTTGGGGTACTTTAAATTTTCAGTGACGGATAGTATATTTACATTTTTTGATACAGTGAAACCTACTTGTCAGATTTAAGTCATTGACTTCACATCTGTGAAGTGACTTTAAATGTGTGCTCGAATTTGGGGGTAGGATGTGGGCGTTTGCATTCATATAGGTAAGCATAAGTTCGCGTATATAAACACACGTGTCTCCTTTAGTTTTTTTTTGGAAAAAAAAAACAATCTAAAGGTACGCAATTAGACAAGTGGGCCAACGAAATTTTACCACTTCTCTCTCAATGTTACGTAGTAGCCGGAGCTAGTTCTTGAGAGGACCGCAAAGAATATCACAATGACGTGGTTGATATAAATAATGGCTTTACATCTAAATTCAGTATGGCTTGTCTACGTTTGTAAACGGACAATACCATTATGAAAAATATTATTAGGTTAAGTTCTTGATTATCATCACGCATGGTGTTATTACCCTTTCTACATTAACAACCTTAAAAAATAAACACATCTTTGTATATCTAGATACGCAGCATCCAACAATAGTATGAGAAAATTAATTTTCTTGCCCCTACATTAACAACCTTCAGAAAAAAAAAGATATATATCCTACACAGATCATTTTGAGAAAATTATTTAGTTTCTTGCCTATTTGACTCCAAAAAAAACGTGTTTCCTTTTTCTTTTAGTTTGCCTATTTGGCTTTTTGCTATTTTGTTTAGTTTCTTAATTTAGTATACAAAATTACTATTTTACCCTTGACCCGAACCTACCAATGTTCAGCCTACACTAGAGTCATACAACCCATTCAAGCTGCCTATTATATATCATGGATGTCAGTGTGCTCTCGTATATAGATAAATAAGCGTCTGCGTCTGTAATGGGTCTCGCAAGCAAAAAGAAAAAAAAAGGCTACTAAGATAATTTGGAACTAAATGTCCAAATCTTTATCCTAACGATGTGGATCCAAACGGGGTCGCTAGCATCGTTACGACAGCTGAGCGCTATCCTCGAATTAGAAAGTTCAACGCCCACGAGCGCATGCACCACCACCCCCACCACCACGGCGCGCGGCCAAAGCGCGGAACGGAGAAAAAGATATACAAACAGTAGCCTGAAACCCGTCGACCGGGGTAGTGGTAAATGTAAACACGATCTTCGAGGTGGATCCTGAGAGCGACATTTCGATCCGTCGGTCTCCCCAGAAATGGCATGTGCTCAATTCACCCTCGTCGTGGACTCTTCCAACCACACAGGCACCGGACACCAATGGGATCGCCGGCGCGCCCGCCTCCATCCATCTCCGGCGTTGCGTCCTTGCGTGGCCCTCCATCTTCTCCGCGGCTTCCGCCGACGAAGCTTCCCTGCAGCACAAGCTAGCTTAGTGCGATGCCGACGCCTGCCCGCCTCCACAAGACCAGCGTCGCGCGCACGGGCGCACGGCCGCCGCCTGCGATTGAAATGGACGGCCGTATTGGCGTATTGGGTGGGATGGGAATGGGATGCTGCGGCAGCCGAAATCCCCATCCGGAATTAAGACGCCTCGCCGTGCTGCAGCAGCCCGCCCGGCCGGCTGCCAACCCCGGTGAGCACCCGGCGGCCCCGGAAGGCCGCAGCCGCGCACACTGCGCGCGAGGCCACGTGCCGCTGCTGCGCGGGCCGCCACCTGTAGAGGCGGGCGGGCAGGCGAGCGGATCAACGACGCTTCTGGGAAGGTGGTGGGGTGGGGGACGGGGAGCAGCAGAGCGGAGCTCCCAGGACGGCGACACGTTGGCGGATCTCGGGCGTTGACTGGAGATCCAACGGATGGCAACGTCTGGTGGACCGCTGCCCGGGTCACTATAAATGGCCGAGCCCCGCGGCCGTGTCCAACTCCTCTTCCGACACACACACACACGCACACACCCGACGCCGACGACGACGAGCGAGTCCATGGCGATGAGTGACACCGGCTCGAGCTTCGCGCAGTGGGCCGCGCTCTACCACCACCACCACGACCCCGTCGTCCTGCCCGACGACGCGGCGGCGGCGGACGCCGGTCGGCATCGGCAGCATCAGCACCGGCACCGCCGCTGCCGTCGCCGCCGCCGCGGCGAGCCCGACGTCGGGCGGGTCCAGCGGCGGGAGCCCCACCAAGGCGGGCGGCCAAAGCCAGCACCAGCACCAGCAGCTGCGCGGGGTGGATGGGCCCCGGATCGGGAAGCCGGCGGCGTCGCGGCGCCGGTCCCGCGCGTCGCGGCGCGCGCCCGTGACGCTGCTCAACACGGACACCGCCAACTTCCGCGCCATGGTGCAGCAGTTCACGGGCATCCCGGCGCCCCCGCCGGCGCGTTCGGGTCCCCGGTCATCAACTTCGCCGCCGACTACGGCTTCGTCCCGCCTGCTGCTGCTTCCTCGGCCGTCATGTCCTTCGACCACCAGCAGCTCCACCACCGGAGCCAACACCCGGCGCCGCTCCAGGAGCAGCTCCGCAGGCAGCAGCAGTACACCGGCGCCTCGTCGTCGCCATTCGGCTACAGCGGCGGCGGCCTGCTGCAAGGCGGCGGCGCGGCGGTGGCGGTGACGTGTTCGCCTCCCACGGCGGATTGTTCACCGCGTCGGCGGAGGACAGGTTGCTCCTGCAGAGCATCCAGGCGGCCCAGATGCCGCCGGTGTCCGCCGCTAACACCACCAGCACTAATGGCTTCTTTGCTTGAACAAGCAAGCAAAGCTGACCAAGGTACTACGGCCATCCATGCATGGACGAAGCTAGAGATCATGGAGAGGGAAGGGGAAGTGAAGATTAGCAGCGGTAAAAAAAAAAGGGTAATCAGAGTCGATTAAGTTTCTCTTGGTTGTGTTTAATTAGTTGTTTTTCTTCTACGCTTGCTTGCTTAATCCGTGCAGCTTTTGTTTCAAAGCAAGCTGCAGAGATGTAAATATCTTGTTTTCGATGATGTAGTTTGTGCACTACTAGCTCATCTAGTCACTCTCATGGAGGTTAATTACTACTACTACCCCAGATTTGCATAGTACCTTTCGAACGTGTGTGGCGTTTTGTGATGTGATGATATCTCGATTCGGTGGCGGCGAGGCGAAACACCGAACATATCCGTTTTGATTGATGGCGTTCGGTTGCCCGGTTTCGGAAGCAATGGTCGTGGCGTGGCGGCCGCCGGCCGGCCAGGCCCAGGTGGAGGTGGGCCATGGCTGTGGCCACGCCGATCACATGTTGTTTTCGCCGCTGCCGCGCGCGCCCGCCCGCGAAGCTGCACACCGTCGTGTTCCTGAGCGGTGGGGCCCGTGGGCCCCGCGGGAAGCGAAGGTGCAATGCACCTTGCAGGCGTGACGTGCTGCTGACACGAGCCAGGTCAAGGTCAGAGATGTCATGCTGAGAGAGTTTATACACTAGTGTACCGTAGGAGAGTACGTAGCATAGTTGTATCTGGACGCTGAAGAGTCTCAACTCTTTGAAGAGTCTGAACTTCTGTGATCTAAGAGTTCTATCACAGATCGGACTTTGGACTTTGGAGTGTCTTAAGGCTTTATTAGCACAGGAGTGAGTATGTTTTGGAGTACATGATCCTCTTCTCTGACAGATATTCCTTGTGGTTTCGTTCTGACATTCGAATATGAACGAAGATAATCTGAAACGACAAACCCGCGGCAAATACACGCACGGAATATATGAACTGATGATTCATATATAGCGGATCGTCCTCGGTGCAAACTCGTTTAATTTGATTCTTTGCGAATTGTTTACTGATATACCGTGCCGTTCAGAAGAAGTGACGGGGGTAGTGTCGGTGACATTTTTCACGTTCCTGCTAGATGTAGATAGGCTTTCTGAAATGTGATGAATCATCATGCACACATGATCTGACAATAATAAATAAAAAGAGAGAAAAGAGGGAAATGTGTATCGTCGGCCACGGTTTTTTTGCTGTTTGTAGAAGGAATGGGCAGTGTCGTCGGCCCATCAAACTCATATATAGCTCGTTGCAATGTCCAAGAGGAAGATGGAATGGTTTTTCTATTTATTTTATTGACATCAATTGAGTTACATCTTTGAGTTCTAAATTCAACATTCAACTCGTAAATGCGTGAGTGTTAGTTGGCTTCATTTTGCTTTAGCAGTGGCACGGGTAGGTAATAGAGATATATGCTTAAGGACATTTTTAGGGTCCTTTCTTCTAATGTTGTAGTGGATAATAACTTGTAATAAACAAGTGGAGGGGGTACTTCCATTTTATTTTCTCTAATTTGTGTGATATTTTATAGGCCTTAGAATCAACATGGACGCTTATTTTGTTAGCTTATACTAAAGATAATAGTGTTGTTTTATTAAAAACAGATAATAGTGTTTTTATAGACTGAGGCAGACTTTATTTATTCCCCCTACTTTAAGTGTGTTGTCATCGGTCGTCAAAGAGGGATTAATTGTAAGTGCAACAAAGGCCCGTGTGAAGTTTTATTGAAGATGATACGACACTTGAAGAGCAAATGAGCACTTGCTGAACATTTTTGAAGGAGCAGACAAGTCAAACTCAAACGTGTATCAAGAAGAGGTTCTAGTCCTTCGAAGGGACTTGTAGTTTTTTTGTCTTTTTAAAAATTTAGTGTGAAGAACCTCCAATTGGTTTGACCTAGATAAGCTGCCATCCTTGGTATATTGAACTTCAATCGGAACTTCTCTTGACCCAATGATGCGTTGATCTAGTTTCCATCGGAGCCACAAGGGACTATTTAAACTGCCATCCTTGGCTCGCACATTTAACCGATCGCCCCAACCCAGTCATTCCCTGGTAACACCACCAGTGTTAACCATTCTAACAAGCATTCATCTAGGATCATGTCACACAATCACACAAGTAGTTCACACAAGTTCATATAACATTAAAACATAGTTAGTCTTTACAACACAAGTTTAGCGATATTGATCCACATGTTAAAGATTTACACCAATTCAGAACAACTTCTAACTGGAGTTATTAACATAATACATAAACTACCCATGAGTCATGTCACCCGAGGACTATGGCAAATATATTGGCCCTCTAGTACTCTAAGGGATCAGGGATATAGAAGTAGCCTTATGTAGAGGCATCCTCACCTACAAAACAACCCAAAGATACATAATCTGGGTATATGATTATACTTATACCCACATGACTTTATCCAATTGATAATGCAAAGGTTATGAAATTTGGCTTTTATAAAGTAAAGTGTTGATTTTGCATCAATGCAGTTGTCGGGGACCAAAGTAAGGGCCCTCCTAACAATTAGGCCCAAGAAACGCGAAACTAGGCCACACAGTAACAAAACACGGCCTGCCAAGGCCCAGCGCACTACACACTAACACCCCCGAGCCCACATTGCGGGGACTTCAAGCAAATGCTAACTTTCCGCCCGTCCAAGCCTCCTTTACCAAGGCCTCGGACGAGTTCATTTTCCGTCTCGCCCGAGCCTCCCGTAGAGGCCTCGGGACGGGCGTCCTTCTCCGACTTCGCCCGAGCCTCTCGGCAGAGGCCTCGGGTGGCGTCCCTTTCCGACTTCGCCCGAGCCTCTCGGCGAGAGGCCTCGGGCGGCGTCCCGCTTCCGTCCCGACCGAGCCCTCCCTGGCGAGGCCTCGGACGGGCACTAGCACTCCGCCTCCCCGAGGCCTCCCCTGCAGCGGCCTCGGACGAGTCCCCGCCTTCCGTCCCGACCGAGCCCCGCGCTAAGGCCTCGGGACGACGCGCCGCATCACCTGGTCAAAGGCCGACCACCGACTTGGCGTATATCTACCGCCCGCCTTCCCACGGTGGATCGTCGGTGACGCTAGCCCCTGGCGGGGATGGGAGCCGCCCCGTCACCACTCGCACCTCTGCGCCGCGCTCACGATTACGCAATCCCTACAGTAGCGGCCATGCCTGCCTTTGTAGGGCGACATGATGACTAAACCCCTGTACCAGGTCCCATCACGGGAAGTCCAAATACGGAGCATGCCGCATCCCGGGCAGGAGCACGGCGCCACCCCTGCACGGCGGCCGGGTCTTCAGTGCCCCCGCCACTGTACACCCAGGCTTCTAGAGCCGGGGGACGAAGATGGCCCCGTGACGGCTGTATCTCGCCCGGCCACGCCGTATCGACAACGATGCCGCGGCCCTCGGGAACCCGGACCGGGAGTGAGTCAAAGCTACAGCGAGGCCCACAGTGCACAGGCACACTCATCATGACGCCCACGCCGACCCCTGCAGAGGCAGACGTCCCCTCCTTCGCCAAGAACGAGGAGCCGACTCCACGGGACGGCGCCCGCCATCGACAGTGCGGCGCCGTGCAAGACAAAACCGCCGCCCTCACCCGGGGCCTCGGCACAAGGAGAGAGGGAGCCCCAAGGCCTCGGCAGGATGAGGCGGCGCCCACCACCGTCTTTCCTATTCAAACACTGTACTGTAAAGCCCGTCCCTCCCCTTCCGGCTATAAAAGGGGGGGACGGGGGTCCTTCCGGGGACGAGGGAATCCAACTAAGCAAGTCAAGCAATCTCCTTGACAAACAAACACACACACACACTCTCATCTCACAACGAGACTTGGGACAGTTCCCTCTCTCCCGCCTGCTGTACACCCTACTACACAGGCACTTTGGTGCGAGGATAATACAAATCCTTCTTGTGTCATTCTTGCACACCTTCCAGGGTTGGGAGCACGCACGTAAATTCACTCGTTCGTACTAGGACCACTAGTTTTAGCACCGACAGTTGGCGCGCCAGGTAGGGGATTGTGCGTGCTTTTCGCTTTCCTTCCCGCCAAAACTCGGAATGGCCGGCAACGACGCCGGGCGGATTCCCAGCCCTAACTCCACTCCACTCCAGCCGGCTGGAGCGGGGACCCCGATCCGGTTTGGTGAGCTCGAGTTCGTGTCAACTAGAGTCGATGACGACATGGAACTTCTCCCGGCCGGAGTCCGGGGACCTCGACCAGGCTCCGGTGGACCCTTGCCAGCCCGTCGCGGGGAGGCGCCGTGGTGCGCGTTCCCGCCGAGCGCGACGGACGCACCACGACGCCGGCGATGCGGAGGAGGACCTTGCGGCGTTGCGGTGGGCGGCAGCGCCGCCGCCATCGCCACCACGCCCAGCCATTTGGCCTGGTCAACGCTCTTGCCACGTGCGCAACGCACGTCTCCACCGTCATGGGAACCCGGAGGAGGCGTCCACGCCGGCAGCGGCGCGCCCACGGAGCGCCTCGGACGCGGACATCCCCGGCGGATCCATCCACGCCTATGAGGAGTACACGGGTCGCAGCGGGAGCAGCGGCGCCACTGGGCGAGCGCTACATCCACCCGATCCGGCGCTACCTCGAGGACACGGAGCCCAGGGGGACCCTTCCGGAGCATGCCTTCGCTTTCGGCTACCCCGGCTCTGACTCCCCAGACGACATGTACGATCCGACTCGTGAATGCTTTCACGTGGAGATCGGTGAGCTCGGCGTAGGCGGCAACGGCAACGACGGCGGCGACCAGGGCCGTGATCCCAGGCCCGCCGCAGGAGCGACTCCGGCGGGCGCAACCCCTGAGGACCCTAACACATCCCGGCCTCCGGGCCAGGGGCCACAAACTCCGGCACATGCGGGCCCTCCGGGGACCGGCGAGCTACCGGCTACCCCTCGGAGGCCACGGCGTCCCGCTATCGAGCGGATTCGGGAGCTTGGGGACAGGCTCGAGCGCGACCGTCGCCTGTTACGACAGGAGATAGAAGCGTACGAGCATGCCCACCGTGCGGCACGCAATCCTAGCCCCGCTGCTCGTCAGCACGCGCGTGACGCCACCGAAGGATCGCCAACGACGAGGGTGGAGAGCGTCCCCCATCTTCCCACGCGCAAGTCATAACGTCGCGGCGGCTGCCCCTCGTCCCGGTCGATGCCGAACCATCGACCCGGAGGGACGGCGGATTCGAGATGATCTGCGAGATTATCTCGAGACCGCTGCTGTCCAGCAGGCTGAAAGCTCGGCCTCCCGGCATCGGACACCGAGGGATGAGGAGGACGAAGAGCGCCCACGACGCGAGCGAGAAGCTTCGGTCCATCAGGATCCATCGCGAAGGGCCGATCCGCGGCGTCTTGGGGACGACCGCGGCGGCATCGACGATGGTGACGCACGCAACGTCATCAACAACGCCGCAAAGGAAGCCGGAGCCCGGGCCGGATGCGACCGCCAGCCGCGCAGAGGCGGAAGGCGCGATAGCGACGAGGACCGCGACGATGCCGATCCTCCGGGGCCGCGCGCCTTCAGCCGGGAGATCCGCAGCGCACGGTTCCCCTTCCGGTTCCGACAGCCGGCCAATCTTGCCAAATACTCGGGAGAAACGAACCCCGAGGTTTGGCTCAACGACTACCGCCTGGCATGCCAGCTTGGCGGCGCGGACGATGACCGGCTTATCATCCGCAACCTTCCGCTGCACTTGGGTGATTCGGCACGCGCTTGGCTGGAGCATCTTCCCGCCCGCACAATCCGCGACTGGTCCGAGCTAGTCAGGGTTTTTGTGGGAAATTTCCAGGGCACATACGTGCGCCCGGGGAATTCGTGGGATCTCCGCAGCTGCCGCCAGAGGCCCGACGAGACGCTACGTGACTTCATCAGGCGCTTCTCGAAGAAGTGCACGGAGCTGCCCAACGTGGCCGGCACTGCCATCATCAGTGCGTTCCTTGACGGCACGACCTGCAAGGAGCTCGTCCACGAGTTGGGCCGGAAGATGCCGACCACCGCCAACGAGCTGTTCGAGGTGGCGACGAACTTCGCCTCCGGCGAGGAGGCGGTGGGAGCGATTTTTCGCGACGTCGGCGGCAAAGGGAAGCGGAAGGAGGACAATGCCGAGGGGGAGGCAACCCGCGGCCCCAGAAAAAACAAGAAGAACAAGCACAAAGGGAAAAAGGGCAAGAAAGAAGTGGATTCCGAGGACGATATCGTTGCCACGGCTGACAGCAAGACCCCCCGAGGCCCCCCGGGGCCCGGGGCCTTCGACGACATGCTCAAAAAGCCCTGCCCTTTCCACAAATTCCCCGTCAAGCACACTATGGGGGAGTGCGATTTGGCTTGTCGCTTCTATCAGAAGCTTCCCCCACCTGAGGACAAGAAGAAGAAGGAGGGGGAAAACAAAGGCGAGGAGTTCCCCGAGGTCCATGACGTTTTCATGGTCATCGGGGGACTGTCGGCGAACCTCACCCCGCGCCAGATCAAGCGCGAGCGTCGAGAGATATTCTCGGTGCACCCCGCCACTCCGCAGTACCTGCCGTGGTCCGCCGACGCCATCACCTTCAACATCGACGACCACCCGCCCTACGTGCCAAAGCCAAGGCGGTACCCGCCGTGGTCGACCCCATTGTCGACAACGTGCGGCTCACCAAGGTGGCGATGGATGGCAGAAGTGCCCTTAACATCCTCTACTCCGAAACCCTCGGCTTGTTGGGGATAGGCGCTCACGGCTTCGGCCCGAGTAGCTCTCCCTTTCGGGGCATAGTGCCGGGTAGACGCGCTGGCCCCTCGGGCTGATCGACCTCCCGGTGCGCTTTGGGGACGCCATCGAACTTTTCGCAAAGGAGGTCATCACCTTCGGCGTGGTTGACTTTCGAGGAACCTATCATGGAATCCTCGGACGTCCGGTACGCTGAAGTTCATGGCCGTCCCCAACACACTTACCTTCTCCTCAAGATGCCGGGCCCTAATGGCGTCATCACCGTTGGCTCCTCCCTACGAACACGCGTTCAAGCTGCGGACGTCGAGGCGTCGAGCACGCCGAGGCTATGGCGATCTCCGAGGCCCTCGACACCAAGCGTCCGCCCGGCGCATTCGAGCCGTCCGACGGAGTGAAGGAGGTCCCGCTGGACCCCGCCTCTCCATCGGCAAGGCGGTGAAGATCTGCGCCTCCCTCGACCCGAAATAGGAAGTTGTGCTCGTCGACTTCCTCAGCGCAAACGCCGACATCTTTGCGTGGAGCCCCTCGGACATGCCGGGCATTCGAGGGAAGTCGCCGAGCACTCCCTTGACATCCGGGCCGGGTCAAGCCGGTGAAGCAGCGTCTGCGCCGATTTGACGAAGAGAAGCGCGGGGCCATTGGCGAGGAGGTGAACAAACTTTTGGCGGCCGGGTTCATCAAGGAGGTGTTCCACCACAGTGGTTATCTAACCCCTGCTTGGTTAGGAAAAAGAGTGGGAAATGGAGGATGTGTGTGGATTATATTAGTCTAAATAAAGCATGTCCGAAAGTCCCTTTTCCCTTACCACGTATCGATCGGATAGTCGACTCTACTTCGGGGTGTGAGCTCTTATCCTTCCTCGATGCCTATTCGGCTACCACCAAATCAAGATGAAGGAGTCCGACCAGCTCGCGACTTCCTTCATCACCCCTTTCGGTATGTCTTTGCTACGTGACAATGCCCTTCGGACTCGAGGAACGCGGGGGCCACGTATCGGCCCGGTGCATCTTTGGGCGTTTTCGGAGACCACATCGGGCGAAACCGTAGAGGCCTACGTCGGCGACATCGTGGTCAAGACCAAGGAGGCCGACAACCTCATCTCGACCTTGAGGTCGCATTTCGAGTGTCTCAAGGCCAAGAGTGTCAAGCTCAACCCCGAGAAGTGCGTCTTCGCCGGGGGTCCCCGAGGCATGCTCCTCGGGTTCATCGTCTCAAGCGCGGCATCGAGCCCAACTTGGGAGAAGGTAAGCTGCGGTAACGAGCATGGGGCAGATCGAGGACCTGAAGGGGTGTCTGCGAGTCATGGGGCTGTCTGGCGTCTCTAAGCCGCTTCATCTCACGGCTCGGCGAGAAGGGCCTGCCCCTCTATCGCCTCCTAAGAAAGTCCGGCGCTTCTCACGGACCTCCGAGGCCCGGGAGGCCCTCGACAAGCTTAAAGCCGCCCTCACCGGCGCCCCGATCCTCGTCCGCCCAGCCGAAGGGGAGCCCCTCCTCACATGCGTTGCCGCAACAACGCAGGTAGTCAGTGCGGCCATCGTCGTCGAGAGGCGGGGAGGAGGGCCCACCCCTGCCGGTCCAGAGACCAGTCTACTTCATCAGCGAGGTGTTGTCCGAGACCAAGATCCGCTACCCGCAGATCAAAAAACTGCTCTACGCAGTGGTCCTAACCCGGCGCAAGCTCCGACACTACTTCGACGCTCACCCCGTGACGGTGGTTTCCTCCTTCCCGTTGGGGGAGATCCTCCAAAATCGGGAAGTCTCAGGGCGGGTCGCCAAGTGGTCCGTTGAGCTCATGGGGAAACCCTCTCCCTACGCGCCAAGGAAGGCTATCAAGTCTCAAGTCTTGGCTGACTTCATCGCCGAGTGGGACCGATACTCGGCTACCGCCGCCCCGGCTCAGGTGGAGTCTTTGGTTGATGTACTTCGACGGGTCCCGATGAAGGCTGGGCCGGCGCTGGTCTCCTCTTTGTCTCCCCCCCTCGGGGTGCACATGCGACACGTAATCCGCCTCCACTTCCCAGCGTCAAACAACATGGTAGAGTACGAGGGCCTACTCAACGGATTGAAGATCGCCATCGAACTCGGCATCAAGCGCCTTGATGTCCGAGGGGACTCGCAGCTTGTCATTGACCAGGTCATGAAGGACTCAAGCTGCCACGACCCTAAGATGGGACGCCATTGCAAGGCGGTGCGCGCCACGGAAGACAAGTTCGAGGGCCTTGAGCTCAACCACGTCGTCCGCAGGTACAACGAGGCTGCCGACGAGCTCGCCAAGATCGCCATTTGGAAGAACCCCGGTTCCCCGATGTCTTCACAAAGGACCTCACGGCTCCCTCCATCACACTCAGCAAACAGGAGGAAGCCACGGAGAATCACTCTGACCCCCCTCGGGGGCTAGGGAGATGTCCAAGGTCCCCTCTGCAACCGAAGCCCCCTCGGACTCCGAGGCGTCCTCGGCGTCAAACCCCAAGGTCATGGAGATCGACGGGGAGGATCCGGAAGCCGACCCCAAGCCGGACTGGAGAAAGCCATACCTCGATTGGATCGTTCGGGGAACCCTCCCCGAGGACTTCAATCAGGCCGGGACGCATCGCGAGAAAAGCAAAGTCCTTCGTCGTCATCGAGGGACGACCTCTACAAGCGGAGCCCCTCGGGGTCCTGCGGCCCGATGCGTCACGGTCGAGGATGGCCTTGCCCACAGTTCGCAAAATCCACGCCCGGGCGTGTGGCCACCACGCCGCTCCCCGCTCCCTCGTCGGCGGCGCTTTCCGGCAGGGGATTCTCTTGGCCAACCGCGGTCGGCTGGCGCCACCGAGGTAGTGCGCACTGCGAGGGGTGCCAGTACTACGCTCGTCGAGACACACACCTACCGGCTCGGCACTCCGGACCATCCCGATCACATGGCCCTTCGCCGTGTGGGGTTTGAACTTAGTAGGACCTCTCAAGAAGGCGCCAGGGGGGGGCTTCACCCATTTGCTTGTCGCCATCGACAAGTTCTCCAAATGGATCGAGGCGCGCCCGTCACCAACATTCGATCCGAGCAGGCGGTGCTCTTCTTCACCGACATCATCCACCGCTTTGGAGTCGAACTCTATCATCACCGACCACGGCACCCAGTTCACGGGGCGAAGTTTAGAAACCTGCGACAACCACCAGATACGCATTGTGCGGTCCTCGGTCGCACACCCCGCAGACGAGCGGGCAGGTGGAGCGGGCCAACGGGATGATACTTGCAAGGGCTCAAGCCTCGGATCTTCAACAAGCTCGACAAGTTCGGCAAAAGGTGGCTCGAGGAGCTCCCCTCGGTCCTCTGGAGCCTCGGGGACGACAACGAGCCGAGCCACGGGGTTCACGCCTTTCTTCCGGTATACGGCTCCGAGGCCGTCCTCCCCACTGACTTGGAATTTGGCTCTCCGAGGCTCAAGTCCTATGAGGAGTGGCGCAACAGGTCGGCTCGGGAGAACTCGCTGGATATGCTTGACGAGGCCAGGGACGCTGCCCTCCTACACTCGGCAAGATACCAGCAGTCCCTCCGACGCTACCACGACCGGCGGGTCCGAGCCAGAGACCTCAAGGAAGGCGATCTGGTGCTCCGTCTCCGCCAAGACAACAGGGGACGCCACAAGCTCACGCCGCCTTGGGAAGGACCCTTCATCGTCGCCGAAGTCCTCAAGCCGGGCACGTACAAGCTCGCCAATGAGGACGGAGAAGTCCTCAACAACGCTTGGAACATTCAACAGCTACGTCGCTTCTACCCTTAAGTTTCCAAGCTCTCACTTATAGTTGTACTCCATGTTTCTCAAAAGGAGAATGGAAAACACTTTTACAATTTTCTGCAAATGAGAAACATGTCCGAGGCCCTCGGGGGCTGAGGACCTCAACTACACTTATACCGCCTCAGAGCCTGAGCGAGACTCGGTTTTGACCCATCAAAGCCGAGCCTCCCTCGGGGGCTAGACAGGGGGGAACTCCCTCCTGAAAGGCACTCTGCAGGCGCACTTTTTTGTTAGTCGTTTTTCGAACATTTTCGTGTTACAAATCTCGAACGCTTGGAAGAAGGGTAACGGAGGGATTACTCCGAAACCTAAGGCTGGTTGAGCTACGGAGTTGCTTACGCCCATGCGCTACGACACTCCTACTCGCTGCCATAGGGCGAGGTACCTTATGCTTTGAGGAAGGGCTGCTCCAAACGTCAAGGACGGGAAAGCCACGAGGCCGCCCACGCCCCAGTGCTAGGGTGCCTCTGCTTAACCACCTTTGACTAAGGACTCCTGTGTCCCTGCGAGGGCCCTAATCTAAGTACGAGGCGAGAATCAAAGGCACGAAAAGTAAACAGAAAACGAGAAAACAAATCATAAGGCCTCGTCGGGCCACGGTACTTGTCAAACAAACAGAATAACAAAAAGCTAATCAAGTTTTTTTTTACATGGGCACGCTCGGCCCAACATGCAGACTTCACTGGGGGGCGTCCGACCCCCCTCCTCCCCTGGTGGCGGCATCCATGGCGTCGGTGGCGTCGGCTCCTTCGGCAGCGTTAGGGAGGATCGCCGTCTGGAAGTGCCCGACCAGCGCAGTCGTGGCCCCTTCAGCCCGCTGAAGCAGCTCGTCGAACACCTCCCTCTCGCGACCCTCCTCGTCCTCGGCGACGACGAGCCCCTCGGAAACTTTGGGGAGGTCGAGGTCGTAGTGGGAGAGGGTCATCGCCAAGGTGTGCGACACGCCGGTCCGAAGGCCGGACTGAAGGGCGGCGTGGACGCGCGCTTCCACCCGTCTGGGCAACGCCTCCAGACGGCCCAGTGGACTGCTGCCGGCGGACTCGCCGGCCTCGACCGCTGTGCAAACGGCTCCGACCTTCTCCTTCAGGGCCTCGAGCTCGCCCTGCGCCGAGGAGTAGGCCGTCTGCACTGCACTGAGGTCCGCCGCTTGCTCCGACGACTTCCTCCTCAGCTCTGCATCCGCCAGGGGTCAGCCTTGGAGCTGGAATGCAAGGATGCGACTGCCCAAAAACGACAAAGACTTACCTTCCGTCCGCACCACCTCCTCCGCCAGCTGCGCCTGGAGCTGGATGGCCTCATTCAGCGCTTGCCCAAGCTCGGCCCGCACCATGGTGACGTCGTTGACAAAAAGCTGGTGATCAGTGTCCATATTCACCAGGTTCTCTGTCAAGGTCCCGATGGTGCCGGAGGCCTCGGCAAGCGCCGTCCTCATCGCCTCCTTCTCGGCGCGGAGCTTGTCGAGCTCCTCGTTCCGAGCAGCCAGCTCGGTGCGCAGCTGGTTTGCCTCCTGTCGTTGGAGATGGAGCGCCTCGTCGAGGCCGGACCTGAACCGGAGAAACTCTGATTTCTCCCGGGACGCCACCGCCAGGTCCTACAACGATCAGGGCCAACGGATTAGCCGCCTTTGGGCGCTCATGCCAAGGTAAGGCTTCGACCACAAATGTTTGTATTACCTTCAACAGGTCGGGGAGGTCCCTGGAGAAGATCGGCGAGAGCAGACCAAGCAGGTTTTTGGCCGACTTCATGTACTTATCCGCCTGCTCCCACCGGGTCGACTCCAAGGCGTCGTCCAGCACGTAGACTGGCCGGTCCTCCGGGTCCCGGCGGTCCGACCAGACAATACGCGGCGGCACGTTCTGGCTGGAGGACCCCTCGGCGGGCGCCGCGGTCGACGACCCCATACGGTTGCCGCCTGAGGAGGTAGCATCCGCGACGACCACCTCTTTCCCCCGCGCGGGGGTGGTCTCCTCTGAGGAGGGGATCTCCACCACCTCCTGCGTCGAGGCGCGGCTTAGGGGCGGAACGGGCGCTCGCTCCTCCATGACCATGTCGCCAGTGGCCATCAGGGCAGGCGCCGTCACGGCTTCCGCGACGGGCGCCGTCACGGCCTCCACAGCAGGCGCCGCCAAGGCCTCCGCGCCGGGCGCTTGCGCCCCCTCTCCGTCACGGGCGGAGGGTGGCTCCATGGCCGAGGGCGCCTCGATCACCGCTTCCTCGGTCGCCGCCGGCGCCACCACCCCAGGGGCAGCAGTGGCGCTCGCCGTACTGGCCTGTAGCCTCAGCTGCTTGCGCGGAGCAAGCGGGGCCGGGGCTGGGGCCGTCTTGCGCTTTTTGCTGCGTAGCAAGAAGAGTGAGTCTTCAAAAAGAAAAAAGAAAAGAAAGAGGAGCGGCGGAAGACTAAAAGGACAAACACCTACCTGGCGACCGGCGGTTGAAACGACCGGCTCACTGAAGCCGTGCTCGCTGGGGCTCGGACCTGAGGTGTCCTCGGCCCGCGCGACTCAGGGGTCACGGGCACAGGACACTGGCCCACCGGCGTCGCCGCCTCTTCGGCCGAGGCCTGCGCCTCACCCTCGGCGGTCCTCCCCGCCGCCTCGGGCCGCTCAAAGGGCAGGACCGAGCCGCCCCCGACGGGGCCTGACGGGCGGGATGACTCGGGGGGGCCTCGCCCCTCCCGATGGAGTCGCGTCTCCGGCCGCCCCGGCTGAAGCCTCGGCGGAGTGAGGGGCGGGGGCAGTGTCCTTCAACGGCCACGGCGACCACTCCCTTTCTTCACGGGGGGGCGATGCGGCCAAGCCGAAGAAGCTGTAGTCCTCCCCTCCTCCTCGTCATCCTCATCATCGTCGTCGGCGCCGGTGGTGTCAGAGGGCGTCGGCTCCCGGGGGAGTCCCTTGTCCTCCTGCCGGCGCCTCCGCTTCTCCCGGGCGCGCTTCTCACCCTTCTTGCGGATGTTCCGGTCCTTCTTCTTCTCCTTCTTCTTCTTCTTCTCCTTCCTCTGCTCCGCCGCGATGGCCTTGTTAGCCTCCTTCACCGCGGAGACGGGAGGCTTCGACGCTCTCAACTTCCCGGCCAGTCCCTGCGAGGAAAAGAACAAGGTGAGGTTAAAGGGGGAGATGCGGGCATCAACGATACAAGCACAATCAAAGGAACTCACCACGGAAATGGCATCCGGGTGGGGGCGCATCGCGACCTTGTAGAGGAGGGAAGGGTCGGTCACCATCGCCGCCTCCTTCGTCCGCTCGACAACCTCGTCGAACTCGAGGTCGACGGACGACATCCTTGTCCCAGCCCAGGGGCTCCTTTCCTGCATGTCGAACAGGAAAAGCCGCCTCGACATGAGGGGCAGGACTCGCCGTTGGTGGAAGGCGGCGATGACGACAAACGCATCCAACCCTTTCTGGGTCAGCATCTTCAAGGCCCGGAACACCTTCTTCAGCGGAGTGGTCTTCTCCTCGATGATCTCCTCCCTCCACCTTGCGGGCTCCGCCTCAAACACCTTCCCGGTGAAAGCGGGCAGGTGACGGAAGTCGTTCCGGAGATAGAACCACTTCGCGCGCCAGCCGCGGTTGGAGGAGGCGAGCCTCGTCGGGATGTAGGAATCCCGGTGGCGATTCCGCAGCTGCAGTATGCAGCTCCCGACGCGGACGGGCATCCTCTTCCCCTTACCGGCGCCCTTGAAGTAGAGGGCGCCCTCGAAGAAATAGAGCCAGAGATCCCAGTGGGGCTCGACTCCGAGGTACCCCTCGCATAGGGCGACGAACACCGCCAGCTGCGTGATGGAGTTGGGGTTGAGGTTCTGCAGCTCCAGGCCGTAGTACTCGAGGATGGCCCTCAAGAACCGGCCCACCGGCATCCCGAACCCGTTCTCATGGAACGTCGTGAAGCTCACGACGTACCCCGGAGGCGGGTGCGGGGACAGGTGGTCGGCCGGCGGAACAATCCACTCCGGTGAGGCCTGGTCGGCGCAGGGGCGGAGAAGTCCCTTCCCCACGAGCGTCGTCAGCTCCGGCAGCGTCACGGAGCTCGTTTCCCACTCCTCCGCGCCGACGATCTCGGGCCTCGGTGCCATGGCGACAGTAGGCTAGGGCAGATGCAGGTGGATTCTCTCCCTTCTCGCTCCCGTTCCCTCTCGGCGGCGCTGGATGCAGATGGCGGCGGCGGAGGAAACGAAAGCGGGCGCAAGGGTGAGGAAGGCGAGAAGAAAACCAGACGGCCGCCCACACCAGGTATTTATACCCAGAAACCCCAGTCGGTTCACCTACCCACATTTAATGCATGATCGCGCCCGGGATTTCCCACTCGAGTACACGTCGCACGGAGACCCAGGCGCCGGCGCACGGGCGGCCACAGCCACACGGCCCCGCGGCGACTCACGCACGATGCAGAATTTTTTCTCCACATAAAATCCCGGCACGCGGAACCCGGGGGACTGGCGCGGCGCGCGGCTTTCGATGGCGGCGCCGCAGTGCGCACATCACGTCCCTGTGGGGCCTGCAAGCACGCGCACGGGCGACTGCCACGACGGAGAAAGTGGGGCCCGCCATCGCTCGCGCGGCGCTCCACATCCCGCGCTGGCCACCTGAAAGGCGGGCCACGTCCCCACGGGGGGGTTCACACCAAGCGCTTCCTTCCCTGGAAGGAGCGAGGGGCGACCCATTACGGTCCAGGGGTACGAAAGGCTGGCCCATCTCGGGGTTCGACAGCTCCCTCAGGACAAAGAGAGTCGAGGGGCAGCTCGGACGGCCTCATACACAGCATAGCCTGCGCGAGCAGGGCCGTCCTTGTAGCATCCGAGAGGCCAGCACGGCACCACGAGAAAGGGGGATCCCGCGTGGGAGAGCACCGAGCCCTCGGGACCCCGGGACGGGACCCGAGCCCCGCCTCGGGGACATTTGTGCGGCTCTTATGAGACGCGCCTCGGGGCCCGGCCAACCCCTAACGAGCGGGGGCATAGGCGTTTCACTTGGATCCTCCCGTTAACGACTCACTTTGGATCTAGTTGCGTGTGACACTCGTCACCACCGGCGTGACAAAATCCACCCTCCTCCCCTGCGAAAGGGATGCGCGAGGCGTTCACGAAGTTAACGACCATGTACCTCGCGGCCGCCCCACGCTTGAAGCGGGGCTCGGGCTATCCCGGCACGGCGGGGAGTAGGGAAACGTCATCTAACCACGCGTCATGCCCCCGGACGAGCCGACGGGCCCGGGGACTCGGCAAACAATAGAAACACTCGATTTGGAAACATGTGAGCCCTCGGAGAAGCACCCACACTCCTCCGAGGCCTCGGGGGGCTACCGCCCAGTGCGCTCCTTGCCGCCCCCACCGGAGAACAGATCTACGAGGTGAGCAGAACACCCTCACCAAGCACGTACAAGCCCTCGAAGGATCACTCACGCCCCTCCGAGGCCTCAGGGGCTACACCACACCCGAAGGGTCTTTCGCGCGCACCCAGCGTAGGGAACGCCTAGAGCATCTAACAGCTAGCCCGGCATGAACTAGACTAAGAAGCACGACCTCGGCCTCCGAGCGAGTGTTCCCACTCCTTCGAGAGGTTCGGGGGCTACTGTCGGAGACCAAAGTAAGGGCCCTCCTAACAATTAGGCCCAAGAAACGCGAAACTAGGCCACACAGTAACAAAACACGGCCTGCCAAGGCCCAGCGCACTACACACTAACACCCCCGAGCCCACATTGCGGGGACTTCAAGCAAATGCTAACTTTCCGCCCGTCCAAGCCTCCTTTACCAAGGCCTCGGACGAGTTCCTGTTTTCCGTCTCGCCCGAGCCTCCCCATAGAGGCCTCGGACGGGCGTCCGCTTTCCGACTCGCCCGAGCCTCTCAGCAGAGGCCTCGGGCGGCGTCCTTTTCGACTTCGCCCGAGCCTCTCAGCAGAGGCCTCGGGCGGCGTCCGTCCCGACCGAGCCCTCCCTGCTGAGGCCTCGGACGGGCACTAACACTCCGCCTCGCCCGAGGCCTCCCTGCAGCGGCCTCGGACGAGTTCCCGCCTTCCGTCCCGACCGAGCCCCCGCGCTAAGGCCTCGGACGACACGCGCCGCATCACCTGGTCAAAGACTGACCACTGACTTGACGTATATCTACCGCCCGCCTTCCCACAGTGACTGTCAGGCTGACGCTAGCCCCTGGCAGGGGATGGGAGCCGTCCCGTCACCACTCTGCACCTCTGCGCCCGCGCTCACGATTACGCAATCCCTACAGTAGCGGCCATGCCTGCCACTGTAGGGCGACATGATGACTAACCCCTGTAACAGGTCCCATCACGGGAAGTCCAAATACGGAGCATGCCGCATCCCGGGCAGGAGCACGGCGCCACCCCTGCACGGCGGCCGGGTCTTCCGGTGCCCCGGCCACTGTACACCCAGGCTTCCAGAGCCGGGGCAGACGAAGATGGCCCCGTACGCTGTATCTCTACGCCGGCCACGCCGTATACGACAACGATGCCGCGGCCCTCAGGAACCCGGACCGGGAGTGAGTCAAAGCTACAGCAGGCCACAGTACCTGGGCACACTCATCATGACGCCCACGCCGACCCCTGCAGAGGCAGACGTCCCCTCCTTCGCCAAGAACGGGGAGCCGACTCCACGGGACGGCGCCCGCCATCGACAGTGCGGCGCCGTGCAAGACAAAACCGCCGCCCTCACCCGGGGCCTCGGCACAAGGAGAGAGGGAGCCCCAAGGCCTCGGCAGGATGAGGCGGCGCCCACCACCGTCTTTCCTATTCAAACACTGTACTGTAAAGCCCGTCCCTCCCCTTCCGGCTATAAAAGGGGGGGACGGGGGTCATTCCGGGGACGAGGGAATCCAACTAAGCAAGTCAAGCAATCTCCTTGACAAACAAACACACACACACACTCTCATCTCACAACGAGACTTGGGACAGTTCCCTCTCTCCGCCTGCCTGTACACCCTACCTACAGGCACTTTGGTGCAGGATAATACAAATCCTTCTTGTGTCCTTCTTGCACACCTTCCAGGGTTGGGAGCACGCACGTAAATTCACTCGTTGGTACTAGGACCGCTAGTTTTAGCACCGACAGCAGTTATGCCAAAAGTAAATCTTCTCTACCGTCAAGAATCTAAGCATAGCAGGATGTTTTAAGCATGAACAAATAAACAAGGTCACAACTTGATCTTATATCAGTCCATTCATTGTGCACTACTTTGAAGCTAGTAGCCAAGAGACATGCTTTGGGGTCGATACAACAAAAATAAACCATCGATGTGACATGCATTTAACATAGGTGGTGGTTTAAACTAGGAATTTTTACGAGTTTTGGTGATTCTATGAATGCATAATGGTTTATCTAGAAAATGGACAAAGTGGGTTATGCCATCTCAACAAATCAAGTCTATCCACATTGAAACTGATCCACTGGACTCCAATCCATTGTCCAAGAGTTACCAACAAAAATCGATGGGAGAGGACACCAGAGGAGGTCGGCCAAACCTACTGGCCCACCTCTCAGTATCTCATTGAACGGGGATCTCCATCGACCTTAAGGATCAATCTCCACCAAGCTTCGAATTTGGTTTGGAACGAAGGGCCAAGATGAGAGCCATGCCATGGATTCATGGGCCCACAGGATGCAGCCATGCAGGGTGCCTCCTATAAAAGGAACCCCATACCCCTAGAAGGTGTGGCCTTATGAGAGATAAGAGCTCCCATAAGAAATTAGAGTCTACCATAGCTTAACTAATAAGTTATATAAAACATAATGAGTATTCTACTTAGATTCCGTATCTAGTCACAGAGGCTTGGAATAGCCCTTGTATCTTTTATATTCATCTTATGATGACTTTAGTCTTCATCTACACCATGTTCTTAGTTTGCTTTGATTATATGCTTAGTAAAATAATATCTATGTATAAGATTATAAAGTGCTCCACTTTAGTTCTGAGTTGCTCTGAACTTTCTATGGAATTCAATGCCACGATAGTGCTCTATATTTCTTAGCTTACACACAATTGCTATCTTCTCTCTTCTTTGACGTGAGCAACTCTTTTTATAAAATTGGAATGACCATCAAAAAATTTATTTTTTCATACTTCGCCTGGGCTCAGTGACAAAACAAGTTGTGGCTTAGATTCTAGTGTTCTCAAGAACTACAAGGCAAGGGGAGTAGAGATTTTTTTTCTTACGCGACAATAGACACACGACACACACTGTTATGCAGAGGGATCGAGAGGACCGTCGCAGCCGCGTTCGGTTTTCATTGGATGTTTCGACGTCAAACAGTCACTAATGTCGTGGGTATATAAGTATTTGGCACTCTATGTTGTGGCTGAATTTGATATATTGCCAACTCGTCTTCCCAAAAGGATGCTATGGGTATTCCCAAGAAGGGTGTAAAACAAGTTAATTACCCTCGTCCCATGCTACTTTTGTTCAGACATTTTTGTTTTCTCTATAGCTTTGCTTATTTCTGGTATTTTCTATGCTAACTATTATTTGATCCATCTACTACAATTACAAAGTATTTAATATTCGATTAAATAGAGATGTAACCGTCATTGAAAATCATGATATTTATTAAATTGTGGGTTCTACTGCAAGTGAGATTCTATTGAACAGTATGGACAACACACATTATGGACAACTGGAGGCGAGACACGCATTATGGACATGCATTAAGCACAATAACATGTCATAAATTATGAAGAAACCTAGCTATATTTAATTAATGCTAAGTCTAATTTAGTATAGTGAGATCATGAAATGATTAAAAATGGTTTTGGTGCCATAGGTTTGCTTGGTTTGTCTTGGAATGAAGCTTAATTAAGTTAAGTTTAACTTTAGTTATGTCTAATTTAGTGTAAAGGGATTATGGTTACTTATTTGCGAATCTAGATGATGAAAACTAGTTGGTGTCGCATATGGTTGGGTATATCCAATCTTCTCTCTGGTTGAAGCACTACTCTATTCTATAATAGCCATTTATGGTTGTGGTTTATGATCAATTATTCGATAAAAAGTAGTTTATTCTCTTCATTATAGTATGTAGAGTTACAGGTATGGCCAAGCCCGATGGCCTTTACTCATCCACGTCATCCACAAGATTATAGCACGTAACGCAATAACCTTCATATAACATGTCACCTGCAACGATGGGTAAAACCCTGAGTACTCAATTGTACTCCGCAAGACTTACCCGACAGAGAAAAGATAAAGGCTCCAAGGGTACATGACAAGTATGAAAGAAAAGTTTGTCGGCTAGCAAGCTTTGCGGAAAATTGCTTACTAAATTTGATCATTATTTCAATTGTTACAAGTCAAGTGTACTTTAGCTATTTAGAACTACCTTTGCATTGACTACGCTCTTTTCTTACATTTATGGCAAACAATTCTATTAAGTGAGGTATCACGTATAATCCTTCCAATCTCGACATTTAGTTATTATTTCTTAACTACGTCTCTGCGGTTAGGTATGAGTTTCTCACTATCCGGGAGAGACGACGATTCGAATCGATTACACCAGCTGGGTAAAGCCCGTATCACACACTCGCAAACCGGACCAAAGCACGCTTTCGAGTCACTTTGCCGCTCTATTCGAAAAATAGGCTTGATCACGCTATGCAAAACTCATGGTACTGCATCCTCACAAGTCATGCCCGTTCAGCCCGTAGCCCGTAGTCACGCGGGGTCTTGGGACAAGTACCCTTCCACCTTCCGATCGTCCCAGTAATGCATAAGCGGTTCAAGAACTACCTCGAATAAGCTAACCAGCTTCACCGTCGAAACGAGTTATTCGGCGGTTATGTGAAGGTACGTTCAATCTCACACCTTGATCCAGAATACGGCTCGGTCCTTAATCGACACAGACGGAAAACACCAATTCCGTCCGGTCTCCAATTATTAACCGTCATATGATTAAGGACATCACAGGTACCAACCTCGGGTTGTGGATGATAGGAATCATCCGTCTTTTAAGCATCTAGGCATGGCTAAGCATTAAAGCTATCTACTCAACTAGTAGAATGAAAAGGGCATCTTTGCGTGGACAAGGTATTCATGCAACAACGGTATCACGCAATTACTAAAATGTATTGTATAAAGTAAAGTAACTAAGAGTAAGTAATGGCATTTCAAAATAGAATAGTTTAATAGAATGCTCCGGGGCTTGCCTCGGCGAAAAGTGGAGGGACCGTGGTTCGGGCACTCCGGCAGTAGGCCAGTGGTTCCTTCTTCTCCTCCGGGTGGAGACTCTTGTGGATCCTCCTCGATTGTGGTGTACTCGACGGTAGGTTCTCCCTCGGATCCTATATGAATGTATGTAGTGCATAATTATTAACGATGCACATAGCATGTATAAGGATAAAATGGCATGACATGAAATGATGCATGATTTGATGATCATGGTAATAGTAAGGATGGAAAGCTACATAAGGTTCCATGTGTGCAGTTCTCTTTCTCTGATGACAACACTATATTATCAGAGTTGTATAAAAGAAACTACACATTACTTGTTATTACATTTCTTGAGTATGTGTATATCTCTTTTTAGGAGAAAGTGGGTTAATTATTAAAGAGTAACAACAATTGGTTATCAACCAATGTATCAAAATTCTTATTATTGACAAGGGAACATTAATATTGTGAAGTATTATGATGCAAGGAAAAAGGCAGACTCAGAAAATCACACAATTATGATAATGTTGTTTTCATTAAAAGGGAAATATAGCATATGCATACATACTTATATCCTTCTAGCAAACACACATAAAGTGATAGACATGTATGAGTTAACTGAAATGTCTTAGGGCTAAACAATACCCTGAGAATCTAAAACAGCAAAGTATGAACTTAGAGTATTCAAATATAACACACATAAAATCATACCCCTTTCCTTTTCTTTTATTGCTAATTTTAGAAATAATGATTTTATAAAACATTCTTAAATTCTTCTCAAACTTTTTGTGCAGGTTAGAAATATCATGAAATGGATGCAAAATAATTTCCATGATTTTTGGATAAATATTTTATTCTAGAAAAATCATGGAATGTCCATTTTACAATTAAAAGAGGTAATTTTTTATCAAACAAAATAGATGTTTTTCCAAGTTTCATATTTTTTCTACATAGATTCTATCACAAGGAAGTCACACAAAAATTTTCATAATTTTTGGAGCTCAAATAAATTCTATACAAAAATGACAAATTGCAGCACTATTTGGAATTTCAAATAAAAGTAAAACGGCCGTGCACAGTGGGGCCTCCCACGCGCGCGCGACTGGCCGGGGCTGACAGGCGGGCCCCGCTGGTCAGCGCACAGTGCTCCAGCGCTGACCGCGGCAGCACCGGTGGTTGACCGGCGATAGCTCGCCGTCGGCGAGGTCGCCGGCGACGAGATCACTACTGGCGTGCTCAGGGCGATCCCGCGCATCACCCTGGGGTGTTGGTTTGCTCTAGCAAGTGCTATGGCGAGCATCCCGACGGCCATGGCGGCGCGGCGGCGCTGCCAAGCAACGGTGATTGTTCTCCGGTGATCTCCCGGTGACAACAAGGATGGCTACGGCTTCCTCCTACTTCCTCGAACCTCTTTGACTAATTAAACGAACAAACATGGCTTCTAATGAGCTCGGTTACGGTGATGGCGGCACGGCCGCGCAAGGCTCGCCGGCGCGATGTGTTCTGGCCATTACGGCACGATAGGGTTAAATTAAAGACTTATGCATCCATCAGTGACCCTCTAAGGATACGATGCTCACGTTGTTTGCAACGGAAACGGCACTGAGGTAGCTGGCCAGGGAAGGAACGTCTCTGGTGACGTGAACACGACGGCGTGAAGGTATTCCGATGGCTACTATTGCCGACTGAACCGACTGAGACCCTGATCTTTTGGCCGCTCTAACTTTCTGCTCAAACAGGCAAAATGCAAACCAATTCCACCGTGGTGTTCTCTGATAGGTGGACTACAACATTGCTTAAAGAATCACTGGCTAATTCCTAAGGATTTACGAACTACAGGCTAAAGAACTTAGGTAAAAACAAACTGAACTCTGAAAATTCAGTTAACAGGGTGCTGATTTTAGTGATTAGCATTCTTTGGCATTTAATTAAGGATTAACCAAAAGCTAACAGGCTCAACCAATTCCATACTAACAAAGTACAAACTTTGTACTATCTAGTGATGAACTGGTTTTCAGAATTTGGTTCATGAAAAAATAAAATTACATGGCCCTAAAAATCGAATCTGACTGCTGAAATCAGGGACTTAGAAAAATTCCGTCATTATCCTGATTTTGTTTCAAAATCAATTTTAAGGTCATTGTTTGAGCAGTTTAGGGTGGGATTTAGCCTTAGGCCCTTAAATAAAAGTTGTTGCATATATTTTGTACTTCAACTCTTATTTAGAGCTTACAACCAAAAACTGAATAAATCATATACTTACATGCTATGATACTTAGTAACTTGATAACAAGCATAATGGACATTATCATCACATGTGAGCATGTTTAAGCAAAAAGTTGTGTATAAACCCTATCTCAAACATAATTCTAAACATTTTTAACCCACTTTTAAGATTGTTACTTAGACCTATACATGGCACACATAGAACTTGCAATAGCTTTTGCTTATAACCAAATGCAAAATGATGCTTTATGCAATAATGCAAATGCAATGCACTTGATTAACATTTAGAATGTTACAGCTCCTTCCCCCTAACAAAAATCTCGTCCTGAGATTTCATAGGACCTACCATTGTTCATAAAAGGTTGGGTAATTGGTACGAAGAAAATCCTCTCGCTCCCAAGTGGCATAATCTTCGGTGTGGTTGCTCCACAAAACTCTGTAGAACTTTATAATCTTATTTCGAGTCACTCTTTCGGTTTCTTCCAACACTCTGATTGGTTCTTCTTTATATGTAAGGTCCGATGCCAATTTAATGTCATCAAAGTTGACCTCTTCGGTAGGTGTTCTCAAGCTTCTTTTTAATTGGGAAACATGGAAGACATTAAATATAGCACTCATATGGGATGGAAGTTGCAAAGCATATGCCACTTCTCCTTTGCGAGCTAGAATTCGGAATGGTCCCACATAGCGAGGAGCTAGTTTCCCTTGTATACCAAATCGATGTTCGCTTTTGTAGGGTGAAACCTTTAAATAGACATAGTCACCAACATTAAAAGTTATTGGCCTACGTCTTTTGTCAGCATAACTTTTCTGACGAGATTGAGCGGCTCTAAGATGTTGTTGGATCCTTTGAACTCGTTCCTCAGCTTGCTTCACAAAATCAATACCGTAGTACCTCATGTCCCCGGGTTCTACCCGTTTAAGGGGTCCTACATTTTCTACCATAAAGTGCCTCAAACGGTGCCATTTTGATGCTTTCTTGGTAGCTATTATTATATGAAAATTCTGCTAGAGGTAACCACTCATCCCACGATCCCGAAGCAGAAAGTACACAGGCTCTCAACATATCCTCCAAATTTTGATTCACCCTCTCAACTTGACCAGAAGTCTGAGGATGGTAAGCAGAACTTCTAATCAATTTCGTGCCAAGGTAAGCATGGAGATGTTTCCAAAAGCGTGCCATAAATTGTGACCCTCTATCAGATATGATGGTCTTTGGAACACCGTGTAAACGTAAGATTTGGGCAATGTATAAATCTGCATATTGTTCAGCACTATATCTGATCTTAACAGGTAAGAAATGTGCTACTTTGGTAAGACGATCCACAACCACCCAAATAGAATCATAACCTTTTTGTGTTCTAGGGAGCCCGGTTATAAAATCCATACCTATCTCCTCCCATTTCCATTCCGGGATAGATAATGATTGGAGTTGTCCGGCAGGTCGCAGATGATCTGCTTTCACTCTTCCACATACATCACAATGAGCAACATATCTTGCTATTTCTTTCTTCATTTTAGTCCACCAATATTTAGGCTTCAAATCTTGGTACATTTTGCTACTACCAGGATGGATAGATAGATTTGAGGAATGGGCTTCAGACAAGATCTGTTCTTTTAATTTTTCATTTTTAGGAACTACCAAGCGATCATCAAACCATAGCATTCCCTTTTCATCTTCTCGAAAATGCTTGGTCCCTTTCTCTTGTATTTTTCGCTTGATATGGAAAATACCAGCATCGGTCTTTTGGCTTTCAATAATCTAGCTTTCCAAATTGCAACTAACAACAATATTATGGAGCACTGCTGGGTGCAAGAGATTAAAACTTTCTTCAGAGAATAACTCCGTGTAGTTGCAATGGGCTTTTCTACTAAGGGCATCGGCTACTACGTTGACCTTGCTTGGGTGATAATGTACTTCCAAATTGTAATCTTTAATCAATTCCAACCACTTTCTTTATCTCATGTTTAATTCTGGCTGAGTGAAAATATATTTGAGGATTTTATGATCTGTATAAATATGGCATAATTTTCCCAAGAGATAATGTCTCCAAATTCTCAAAGCATGTACCACCGCAACCAGTTCTAAATCATGAGTAGGATAATTTACCTCATGCTTTCGAAGTTGTCGCGAGGCATAGGCAATGACTCGACCTTCCTGCATTAGGACGCAGCCGAGACCAATGCCTGAAGCATCACAATAAACATCGAAAGGTTTTGTTATATCTGGCTGTGCCAACACGGGAGCAGTGGTTAGCAATTTCCTTAGGGTGCAGAAAGCCGCTTCACACTCTGGTGTCCACACAAACTTCTCATTCTTTTGTAACAACCGGGTCATGGGTTTAACAATCTTGGAAAAGTCTGGGATAAACCGGCGGTAATACCCGGCCAACCCTAGGAAACTCCGGATTTCTCCGAGATTGGTTGGTGCTTTCCAATCCAGTACTTCTTGAACCTTTTCAGGATTTACTGAGATACCATTTTTGGATAATACATGCCCCAAGAATTTGACCTCACGGAGCCAGAATTCACACTTGCTAAACTTGGCATATAACTTGTGCTCTTTGAGTCTAGTCAAAAGTATTCTTAAATGCTCGGCATGATCTTCATTGTTTTCAGAATATACCAATATATCATCAATGAATACCACCACAAACTTGTCCAACTCCGACATAAAGACCGAGTTCATCAAGTACATAAAATGGGCAGGTGCATTGGTAAGACCAAAGGACATTACCAAAAAGGATATCAATATGAGGCAATGGATATTTATTTTTGATGGTTACTGCGTTAAGTGGTCGATAATCAACACACATACGCAGAGTGTCATCCTTTTTCTTCACAAACAAGGCAGGGCATCCCCACGGAGACGTACTTGGTCTAATAAATTTCTTCGTCAACAGTTCTTGTATTTGTTTCTTTAGCTCAACCAACTCATCTGGTGGCATTCTATATGGTCTTCTAGAGATAGGAGCAGTACCGGGTACAAGATTAATAGCAAACTGGACATCTCTTTTCGGTGGTAAACCCGAAAAATCATCAGGAAAAACATCCGAAAATTCACAGACTACAGGAATTTCTTCTAGTTTTGTGGTTTGGGTAGCAAAAGAGGAATTCCGGAAAGTAGTATCTACAGAAGGCGATACATAGAAGGTGCCATTGCCTTCGGGCACATTTAACTTAATTATCCTATTTGGTATGTCCATGTTCACTCCGTACTTTTTCATCCAATTCATGCCTAGGATCACATCTAGGCTCAAATTTGGCAATACAATAAGATCCGTCACAAACTCCCTTCCTCTAATATCCAGTTGTGCATTCAAAACCATGAGATGGGTTGATGTCTCAATCCCAACTGAGTTGATTTTGAACCCATTTTTCAAAGTTTTTGTCTGGAGCTGATGCTAGGATGCAAATGCTTCACTGATAAATGAATGTGATGATCCAGAGTCAAATAAGATAAAAGCGGGGTTTTGGTTTACAGAAAACATACCCGCAGCCACTGGTTCCCCTTCTGGAATTTCTTCGGCAGTGGTATAGTGAACACGTCCAACACGTGCTCCAGAAGCTTGCTTTTTATAACCCTAGAAATTTGTTTTCTGCTTTTGCTGGGCTTGTTGATTCTGGGGTGTTACATAACTCTGCTTGGGCTGAGGACACTCCCGGGCATAATGTCCAATTTGCCCGCAATTGAAACAGGGAGCTTTGGAACCACCCTGAATGCTTCGGGGTGCATTCCCTGATTGAAACTGCGGACGTGAAATATTTTGCTGTCCCTTCTGCTTCTAAGGTGACTTGAACTGCCTGTACGGTGGACGATACTGAGACTTTTGCGTCCACTGAGTCTGACGTGGTGGCTGGGATGGACCACTAGAAGAAGGCTTCTTGCGCTTCTTGTCTTCCTTGTACAGACGATGAGCATTCTCTCGAGTAATGGCATCACTAACTAGATCTTCATAAGTGGTGCACTTGCTGAGAGACAAGTCATCTTGGAGCTTCAGAGATAGTCCTTGCATGAAACAATCCATGCGCTTCTGGGGTGTATCCACATGCGTTGGGGCGTACTTGGACAAGTGATTAAAAGCATGAGAATATTCAGTTATAGTTTTAGTTCCCTGGGTAAGCTTCAGAAATTCTTTCATCTTGATCCTCATAATGCCTTCAGAAATATGGGATTTGCGGAAAGCTTCTTTAAATTCTGCCCACGTGTGTTGTGCAGTCTCGGGCAAAGTGGCCAGATAATTTGTCCACCACACTCCGGCGGCTCCATGCAACTGCTAAGCTGCAAACTTAGCTTTCTGGCTATCGGTGATTTGGGGAAGGAGACGGAATTTTAGCTCAATAGTGTTGAGCCACTCATCCGCCTGTAAAGGTTCTTCGGATTGGGTGAACACCGGTGGATTTGTGCCAGAAAACTCTTTATAGGTAACAGATGCATTTGGGCCATGATTATGGTTTTGCTGGCGCCCGGGTGTGGTATTCTGGGCAATCCGCTCTAAGGCAGCTTCCATATTCGCTTGTCCGCCCAACAAGGGAGCCAAAACGTCAGCGGCAGTGGGTGGATTCGGGAGGTCTGAGGATCCATCATTCCCCCTTCCCTAACCATTGGAACGAGTATTCGGCATCTGCATTTAAATTCAAAGTATAATTAATGATGGTACCAGTAAAATGTGAAAGCAGTTATTATGCAACACTGAAATGTTGAAGAGAAATTTAACTTCATGCAACAAACAGAGGCATAATAAAATTTCCACACTGCACCATCATAATTATACATTCCTTATTTCTCATATGCACATTTACCTGAACATCAATTATTCAAGCCCTGCATATATTACATTCAAGTTACATACATTTACACATCATATATTACATGAGAGAAGTTCAACTACTAGATCAAGGTGCGGGCTCGAGTCAACTCTAGGATTATTCTATTTTACAAACATCATAGAAAAAACCCTTCTCTAATATTCATCATCAAAGTCTATCGGATATTCATCATCTAAACTAGTTTCACCGCTCATCAAATTCTATTTCGGGGTCTTCTATGAGATCCATCTCATCTTCTTCAAATTCATCTAATACTTCCCCGCCGTTACCTTACGGTGGCACCGCAACTTGCAACGCATTGAGTTGTTCTTGAAGATTGGCAATGGTTGCATTTGCTTCATCTACTTGCTCTAGTAAATTATGCTCGGCAAATTCAAAATTCTCAAGTAGCCTCGGCAAGCTCTTGGGACAAAGAAGCATTTTTAGTTGCTTCCGCTTCATTCGCACGCGCTTCAGCTGCAGCTCTTTGTTGCTCTAAATTGATGGTCTCATTCCAAAGCATGGTATATTGGTGATTCATTTTTAATTCATGCTGGATGGCATAGTCCATCACAACATTGGTGGTATTTTTGGCAGACTCCCACAAGCTCTCGGTCACCTTCAAGTCTATGTTGCAAAGGTTATACCTCTGGCGCCAAAAATTGTGGGAGGCTTCTCTGGCTTTGTAAGCTTGGGTGATGGCTAAGTTTGCAATGGCAGTGATAGTGAGGGTAGGATTATGGTTGGGTAAGCTTGTATCGGTCAAAGTAATCCCTCGTTGGCTCCAACTTTCATTAGTAGGATCTGTGGGTGGAAAAAGACACATAGGAGTGGTTCCTATTTCTTCAGTATGCTCTTGACATATTTCCTGGAGTATGTCAAAAGCAGCTACTTGCCCGGCTTCCCACTCATTTAATCCCTCTTTTTCAACTCTCATTTCATGCCAGGAAGAAGTGACACTTAGAGCTGGAATATGAAGAAGTAAGGCACACCCTGGATTACCATAAACTCGAGTATGCCTCCAACGGTAGACTGGTGGTGTAGTATACCCAAAATTCTCCAAAACCTTCCAAAGCAAACTAGGTGTACCGAAATGCTCCAACAGAGTACCTTCCTCAGTATATGGCAGTGGCTCTATTTTCTGTTATCATATGTGATACAATGAGCAATTGATAACATATTAAAATTAAACTTTTACTTATCTATAAATTGTAAGGGGGAAGAATATTTATGCAACAAGATAAGCAAATGAATGATCATGATGCATGCTTGATTCTATTCGTCCTCCTAGCATTTAGAAAAGAACGGATTTCTAATCGATACTAAAAGGTGGCAATCCTACGTGCTCTCATCAAACCGTACCTAAACAATTTACTACACGTTTTTGTAGTTAGCGTACCTGCAGAAAATTCATTTCAGCCCGGATCCCACATGACATGTATATCCACACAATGAAAGCAGTAACTTTAAATGCTCCCCACATATGCATACCCCTGTATACATACATGTAGCACTAAACTACCCGAATCATCATCACATTCCCACAATTAAGTACCTTCATATGAATATGTGTGTAACATGTAAATATTCCGGTAACCACACTAGCACTCCCCTAGACCGGCGTTTGTCCGATCATGCTCTCCCAACTAACACTTACCTGGGCGTAGGTGCGTCGTTACATAATTTAAAAGACAGTTTATACTGCATACTTCCATATATACATATGCATATATTTCCATATGAGGTCACCACCACCCTTAGGTCACCGGGTGACAAGATAACCATTCACACTTACCTTCTTACCTGAGCGTAGAGGCATTGATTCACACACATGCAATAAATGAAACCCCCCAGAGTTAGCATAGCCACCTGATAGTCCTTATGCGGGCTTAACTGGAGGTTTGATACTGGTGAAGTTTTGAAATCCGAAATCCTAGATAAAACTAGTTTTGTTTCAATTTAAACTTTTCCAAAACCAAAAGGCTTTTGTTTTTAAATACCCTGATGATGATATTAACCTTAATCCCGCGCTCGGTACCACCGTGATGAGAACCGACCAATCTATCCGGGATTAAGCGTAACTGTCCCCGTTAATAACGTTGACACGCATACACCGCTTCCCGAATAAATCCACTAGTCCGCCGAGTGTCACGAAGGACCTCAGTAAATCCACTTACAACCAGGATCATGATTAAGGTACATCATTCATCAGCATACAGAGTATTCAACGGAACATAAAATATATTACACACTGGTTACATATAGTAATACAAACTGGTTCAAATATATTACAAAAAAGTGTCTTTTGTTTGCAAATACCATACGATAGATTGTTTGGCATCACCAGTTTTATTCAAGCCTCCTCTACAAGCATGGTGATAGAGTTATAGGTATAGCCAAGCCCGATGGCCTTTACTCATCCACGTCATCCACAGGATTATAGCACGTAACGCAATAACCTTCATATAACATCTCACCTGCAACGATGGGTAAAACCCTGAGTACTCAATTGTACTCCGCAAGACTTACCCGACAGAGAAAAGATAAAGGCTCCAAGGGTACATGATAAGTATGAAAGGAAAGTTTGTCGGCTAGCAAGCTTTGCGGAAAATTACTTACTAAATTTGATCCTTATTTCAATTGTTACAAGTCAAGTGTACTTTAGCTATTTAGAACTACCTTTGCATTGACTACACTCTTTTCTTACATTTATGGCAAACAATTCTATTAAGTGAGGTATCACGTATAATCCTTCCAATCTCGACATTTAGTTATTATTTCTTAACTACGTCTCTGCGGTCAGGTATGAGTTTCTCACTATCCGGGAGAGACGACGATTCGAATCGATTACACCAGCTGGGTAAAGCCCGTATCACACACTCTCGCAAACCGGACCAAAGCCTGCTCGAGTCACTGCTCGCTCTATTCGAAAAATAGGCTTGATCACGCTATGCAAAACTCATGGTACTGCATCCTCACAAGTCATGTCCGTTCAGCCCGTAGCCCATAGTCACGTAGGGTCTTAGACAGTACCCTTCCACCTTCCGATCGTCCCAGTAATGCATAAGTGGTTCAAGAACTACCTCGAATAAGCTAACCAGCTTCACCGTCGAAACGAGTTATTCGGCGGTTATGTGAAGGTACGTTCAATCTCACACCTTGATCCAGAATACGGCTCGGTCCTTAATCGACACAGACGGAAAACAAAACACCAATTCCGTCATATGGTCCGGTCTCCAATTATTAACCGTCATATGATTAAGGACATCACAGGTACCAACCTCGGGTTGTGGATGATAGGAATCATCCGTCTTTTAAGCATCTAGGCATGGCTAAGCATTAAAGCTATCTACTCAACTAGTAGAATGAAAAGGGCATCTTTGCGTGGACAAGGTATTCATGCAACAACGGTATCACGCAATTACTAAAATGTATTGTATAAAGTAAAGTAACTAAGAGTAAGTAATGGCATTTCAAAATAGAATAGTTTAATAGAATGCTCCGGGGCTTGCCTCGGCGAAAAGTGGAGGGACCGTGGTTCGGGCACTCCGGCAGTAGGCCAGTGGTTCCTTCTTCTCCTCCGGGTGGAGACTCCTGTGGATCCTCCTCGATTGTGGTGTACTCGACGGTAGGTTCTCCCTCGGATCCTATATGAATGTATGTAGTGCATAATTATTAACGATGCACATAGCATGTATAAGGATAAAATGGCATGACATGAAATGATGCATGATTTGATGATCATGGTAATAGTAAGGATGGAAAGCTACATAAGGTTCCATGTGTGCAGTTCTCTTTCTCTGATGACAACACTATATTATCAGAGTTGTATAAAAGAAACTACACATTACTTGTTATTACATTTACTGAGTATGTGTATATCTCTTTTCCGGAGAAAGTGGGTTAATTATTAAAGAGTAACAACAATTGGTTATCAACCAATGTATCAAAATTCTTATTATTGACAAGGGAACATTAATATTGTGAAGTATTATGATGCAAGGAAAAAGGCAGACTCAGAAAATCACACAATTATGATAATGTTGTTTTCATTAAAAGGGAAATATAGCATATGCATACATACTTATATCCTTCTAGCAAACACACATAAAGTGATAGACATGTATGAGTTAACTGAAATGTCTTAGGGCTAAACAATACCCCGAGAATCTAAAACAAACAAAGTATGAACTTAGAGTATTCAAATATAACACACATAAAATCATACCCCTTTCCTTTTCTTTTTATTGCTAATTTTAGAAATAATGATTTTATAAAACATTCTTAAATTCTTCTCAAACTTTTTGTGCAGGTTAGAAATATCATGAAATGGATGCAAAATAATTTCCATGATTTTTGGATAAATATTTTATTCTAGAAAAATCATGGAATGTCCATTTTACAATTAAAAGAGGTAATTTTTTATCAAACAAAAATAGATGCTTTGGAATTTCAAATAAAAGTAAAACGGCCGCCAAGATTGGGGCTTCGCCTTGCCAAGGATCGGCCGGCCGACAAGCGGACCCGGGCTGGTCGGCGCCGCGGTCTCCAGCGGCCGACCGCGGCAAAGCACCGGCGGTTGACCGGCGATAGCTCGCCGTTGGCGAGGTCGCCGGCGACGAGATCACCACTGGCGTGCTCAGGGCGATCCCACGCATCACCCTGGGGTGTTGGTTTGCTCTAGCAAGTGCTATGGCGAGCACCCCGACGGCCATGGCGGCGTGGCGGCGCTGCCAAGCAACGGTGATTGTTCTTCGGTGATCTCCCGGTGACAACAAGGATGGCTACGGCTTCCTCCTACTTCCTCGAACCTCTTTGACTAATTAATCGAACAAACATGGCTCCTAATGAGCACGGTTATGGTGATGGCGGCACGGCGGCGCAAGGCTCGCCGGCGCGATGTGTTCTGGCCATTACGGCACGATAGGGTTAAATTAAAGACTTATGCATCCATCAGTGACCCTCTAAGGACACGATGCTCACGTTGTTTGCAACGGAAACGGCACTGAGGTAGCTGGCCAGGGAAGGAACGTCTCTGGTGACGTGAACACGACGGCGTGAAGGTATTTCGATGGCTACTGTTGCCGACTGAACCGACTGAGACCCTGATCTTTTGGCCGCTCTAACTTTCTGCTCAAACAGGCAAAATGCAAACCAATTCCACCGTGGTGTTCTCTGATAGGTGGACTACAACATTGCTTAAAGAATCACTGGCTAATTCCTAAGGATTTACGAACTACAAGCTGAAGAACTTAGGTAAAAACAAACTGAACTCTGAAAATTCAGTTAACAGGGTGCTGATTGCAGTGATTAGCATTCTTTGGCATTTAATTAAGGATTAACCAAAAGCTAACAGGCTCAACCAATTCCATACTAACAAAGTACAAACTTTGTACTATCTAGTGATGAACTGGTTTTCAGAATTTGGTTCATGAAAAAAATAAAATTACATGGCCCTAAAAATCGAATCTGACTGCTGAAATCAGGGACTTAGAAAAATTCCAAGTCATTATCCTGATTTTGTTTCAAAATCAATTTTAAGGTCATTGTTTGAGCAGTTTAGGGTGGGATTTAGCCTTAGGCCCTTAAATAAAAGTTGTTGCATATATTTTGTACTTCAACTCTTATTTAGAGATTACAACCAAAAACTGAATAAATCATATACTTACATGCTAAGCTACTTAGTAACTTGATAACAAGCATAATGGACATTATCATCACATGTGAGCATGTTTAAGAAAAAAGTTGTGTATAAACCCTATCTCAAACATAATTCTAAACATTTTTAACCCACTTTTAAGATTGTTACTCAGACCTATACATGGCACACATAGAACTTGCAATAGCTTTTGCTTATAACCAAATGCAAAATGATGCTTTATGCAATAATGCAAATGCAATGCACTTGATTAACATTTAGAATGTTACACCTGGACACCCCTAGAACATCTCCACCAAGTTTGGTCAACAGCTGAGCTCTCTACAGGGTGTGAGAGTGCTGCACCTGAAGTAAGGTAGTGCTGAAGAGCAGCAGTGCCGCCCTCTAATCTGATCAAGTTTTGAGTTAAGATTTTGCAGGGTTGTTACTGAATATCTATAGTATCTCATCACCAAGTTTGGGCTGCATTGGACTCAAAATAGTAGGGAGGAAGCGCTATCCACAAAAGCGGGCAGCACCGCCCTTAGTTTAATTTTTGTTTGAGCTGAAATTTTGTAGGCCTATTCACCCCCGTCTTGGCCTCCTTGGCGACATCAAGGTCCTTACACGTGTCATTAAACTACCTACACTTTGTGGGTAGTTGCTTGTAGCGTCCGTGGAAGAGCTAGGCAGTAGAGGCCTATTAGCACGCACAACACCAAGTGTGAGGTCGATACAACAGGTACTTACGAGCCAACAAGCACATAAACCCCAGGAGAAAAATCATTATGTCATATTGTCTCTCGTGGCTTTCTTGGTATTTATCGGTATTGATATTGTGATTGGCCTCATCTCCTCTCCACGTCGGTATAAAGATCATAACCTCTCTTTACATGAGAATTCTTTACATTCTTGCAAAGTAGCTTAGCAACCTCTTTAGCGTAGCTAGTTTTGAGAGCTTGCTCCTTTGTGCATAGAGTAAAGAGGCTCTTTAGTTAGTCATTGAGAGCTCACTAATTTAGAGGTCATGAGTTAGCTTGTGTGTATAGAGATCATAACAACTAGAATTGTTGGACTGGTGGTTTCCAACTCTCACTAGAGGTAGGCAAAACTTACTTATTGCCATTTGTCATACTAATCAATTTGCTTTAGTGTCCTTGGAGATTTTTAATTAGGCTATCCATCCCGTCTCTAATCTTTTAGGACCCGATTCTTTAATATTTATTTATTTCTACGTGGCCCCCTTGGTTGGGCTCCAAACTTTTTGCTTTTGCAAAAGGCAAAAGCTAACCAAAGAGTTAAAAACCACATGTGCTTTGCCCCAAAAGCATCTCTCACTTTAGTACAAATACAAAAGCGAGTTTCTCCTGCTTTCACCTGCTTTTACGGTCAAGAATCACCCCCTGCCATTAGTAATTTGTAGTACAATTCGTTCTATCCGTTCTTTTTCCCCATCCACATTCTCACGAGGAAAGGTCGTCGTCGCTCCCCATGTCCGGCAGGAGGGAAGCCCTGCCCTTGCCCTGGCACGGCCTACTACTCGCTAGCAGCCCCGACACGATCTACTCACCGGCTCGCCCCATCCCGCCACGCCACGACTTCCTCTGCTCGGGCCGGCTAGCACGGTAGCTCCGCTGCGGGGGTGCAACAGGAGGCCACTAGAGCGTACAGGAGCTTCACAGTGGGAGCAACCTCTCGGCCGGGGGTGCAACTAACTTGCGGCCGCAGAGGACGCAGCCCCTCTCCAACGATATGCCTTTCTTTGACTGGCGCGGCACAACTATGGTTGTGGCTGACTCCATCCCCGATGGGCACGACGCAGCCCTTGACCCGGCGTGAGCTCTGCCGTGCATAGCATCTACCATGGGCACGACCTTGGACACAACCCTGATGCGCGAGGGGGGAAGAAGCTTTGTGTGAGGCTTACGATCGAGGTCCGCTTGTAAGAGAGGGAGTATGACACCAGCTTCTAGAGAAGCCACAACTGTTCAATGAAGAGGTTTTAACTTTTGTCACAGCCTATATCATACAGCTACTTTTTCAAAGCATAGCTTGTAGCAGCTTTTCCAAAAACCACTATCCAGGTGCGAGTGTCCACTCGAAGAATTTCAAGGCTCTTTAGCTATGTTATAGTAATAAATATTGAAAGCCAGTGCCCTTTTCGGTTATTTGCATTTTGGTTCCTGTTGGCATCTTGCTTTCTTTCTTTTCACATCCCTCTCCCTGTCCATTTTCCTGTAGCTAGGTAGCATCATCCTGAGATGTGTTCCAACTCTGCATATGTTCCGTCTTGAGCGATGCAACTTGAAGGAGCTATTCCCACGCCTGATTCGACCATCTGCTGATCAAGCGTTGCGCGCGAGCAAAACGCCGCCGTGATCTCGTTATCAGTCAATTCCCCTCTATTTGCACGAGAAGGAAGAACAGATTCCTGTCCCGGCCACAAGCTGCTCTTCCACTTTGATCCTATCCCCATGCTTCTGAGCCACGACTGGTGGCTGGTAGTCTGGTACTGGTAGTCTAGTCTTCATACATTTTCAGTTACAAATTACATGACCAGAACTGTGTGTGCATCTACATCATGTACATATACAGCACAAGTTCAGCCCATGCTGAATATCCTCTTTTGTCTTTACTAGAAATGGTCGCGGCGTTGCCGCGTATGGCCAGTGTGTATGCGTGTTTATATATTTGTATTTACGTCGTATATTGCATGTATATTATGTTATTTGTTTATATTCATTTGGAGTATCTATATTGTAACATGATGTACTCATATGTATGAATGTATGAATTATTCATGTACCATATGTGTTAAAGTATTATGCTATGTATATATATGTACACAATTATTTATATTCGAGTATTTGTACTATGGTTAGCGTTAAATAAAAGAATTAGGAAACAAAGATTAAGAAAATAGGTATAAATTTATAGGGTTTGATTTTAAAAGTTTTTGAGTGGAAGAATTACGGGATTTACGTAGCAATTTGAATAAAGAAACTAACTCTATTAAATATTTTTGGAAAGCTGTAGACAGATCTATTTTTTTAAAAAAATTACAATAGAACATGCATATGATGTTATGTGTTTAGATTGTAGTGCTCGTTGTGTGGAGTTCAACACACTTGGTTTGGTATTTTTCTGATTTTTATTTGATTTGTTATGATTTTTATAAAATTTCAGCCGGTTCATATAAATAATAAATTCAAAAAAAGGAAAAACGGCTTCGGGTTATATTCAGCCCACCAGGGCCCATTTTTAGCCACATATAGGCCTAAGGGGGGAGGTAATCCGGCCCATAAAAGGCCCAGCCATTGGAGCAAGACCGGCGTGGACGGCGGGTTGATTTGCAAAAAGCTCGAGGTCTTTTTTGCAAGATTTTTTGTGAGACGAGGCTGGACGGCGGGTTCTATTATGGAATGTTCGAGGGTTTTTTTGCAAAATGACCGGATTTGGCTAAATCACCGGGAATCGCCGGCGACGTGGCCACGCTCTCTGGCCTTCTTTTGTACCAGCTTTCATATGTAGAGAGATAGGACTTGTTGAGCTACCAGCATCAGTAGTGGAGTACTGACTACAAGTAAGTGTCGTTACTGATGATTGCTGAAAGGTCATGGTCAGGACTCAGGCGGCACTCATGCTTTTATCCCTTCGGCTGGTTAGTGCTCTTCTAGGCCGGCTTCCTCATGCACTTGCTTTGAGCTTTCTGTCCTCGCCGTCCTCCAATAATGCTGTCCTCTCCTGCTGCTAAATGATCACTGATCACCTTTGGCCTTGGTTTCTTCTCCTATCCATCGATCCGCTTGCGGCTTGCTTGCCTCTGGGTGGTGTCCCACACCACATGTCCAACTGCAGCACCATCACGGCGGCGCCGGCGCCCGAGGCGCCGCGCGCGGCGCCATCGACGCCGTCGTCGTCGTCGCCGCTGGACTACGACGTGGTGGTGATCCTGGCGGCGATGCTGTGCGCGCTGGTGTGCGCGCTGGGGCTCAACTCGATGCTGCAGTGCGTGGTGCGCTGCACCCGCCGCGCCGTGTCCGACCCCGTCGGCTGGGTCGCGCACCGCCGCGCCAACGCCGGGCTCAAGCGCGAGGAGGTCGTCGCGCTGCCCGTGGCCACCTACGTCGCCTCGCCGTCGCCGCCGGCCGCGGCGCAGCAGCAGCAGCAGCAGCACGCGCCCGCGGGGTGCGCCATCTGCCTGTCGGACTTCGCGGACGGCGAGAGGATCCGGGTTCTCCCCGTGTGCGGCCACCGGTTCCACGTCGTGTGCATCGACAGGTGGCTCGTCTCGCACTGCTCCTGCCCGACCTGCCGCCGCCGCCTCTCCTCCGACTCCGTCGGCGGTGGTCACGACCGCCTCCAGGTTCTCACGGCTGTGTGACTAACAATTGGCACTGTTTTTTTCTTCTTTTTTCTTCTCTCGAGATCTTGCCTTCCGGTATATTTTTGCGTAACGTATCTTCAGTGTGACTACTACTTCTGCATGGTCATCTGGTAACCTGTATGTAACCTGTTCGATGGCAAACTTTGCCATCTTGCATGAGAACTTCTTCCTTTTCCTTTCTTTTTTTAGTTTTTTTTATACGCACCACGAGATGTTCACGGGTCCTCTCTGTTACACCTTTACTGCATTATATTGTGACAAGTTTTCCGTTGTAGTTTTGAGCATCGGCAGTCACCAGTGCAGAGTGCACATCTTGGACAACTAATTACAACAAATTCTGGTGCTCTCACTCACTGCAGGTTCTCATGTGGTGCACTCCCGACCAGTGCATGATTTCCACTTACTAAGGCTCAAAACAAATTCTGGTGTTCACTATTTGAAAGTGTTTGTTGCGGAAGCCGGAAGTTGTACTTTCTTTATTTCATAATGTAATTTATATAAAATGTGTGCAAAATCTGCCAAAGTTTTAATATTTTGAAATCACCTTTCAAGAAAAAAAATAATTCGACCATTTAAATTTTCAGTTGTTGGCTGTACACGCTACCTCCGAGCGTTGGTTGTGGAAACACTGATTTTTCAAACAAAAGAAAGATTGCCTTTGCGAAGAGACGAGCAAAGGGATAGCATTATCTTCAAAGCCGCCAGGGCTCAATTCTAAGTGCTTTTAGCAGGTTTTATTTTGTAGGCATGTCGATGCGCACTCACCAATATGCCATTGTGGCGTGTTCAATCTGTATTACATTACATTGTAATAAAAAAGAAACAAAATTATGTCCTAGAGACCTTCTTTGGGGGTACTGGTATTGGATAGAGCCAATTTTTGTAGAATCCATCCATAGTCTCCGAGACAAAGTGACGAAGGTGAATGGTAGCTATTTTGTCTTCTTCCGTACATGTTCGTTACCTTGCTAGTACATCATTCATTTTTAGACGTACACAAATATTAAGATTTAAAGGTCACAATTATTAGTTTAACAACCTTGTTAGAGCAAGGCTAATAATATTGCAAACTGCTGGCTGTACGGATCCTTATAACCTATCTCTCTTACAGTCTATTTTGGTTTTTATGTCCAAGCTAGCTGTAAGCTTATAGCCCGCTTTCCTTCTCTATCCTCTTTTTTCTCCTCCACCTTAGCATTCAGCCAACTTATAGTCTACTATAATAGTTGTTTCTATACATACACATGCTTTAGATCCCATTTAATGAAATCTACATGAGAGAATAGCGCGTGCATGTCGGCAAGAATAGTGCGTGGACATAGAGGGTATGTATAGCACTATATATATGAACTATACTATGAACAAATATGTTAAAAATGGATTTGCTAAATTTTATCTAAATTTTAGTTAGCTTTCAGGCAACAGTTATTGCATTTATTTTATATTAAAATTACAGGTTTTGATTGTTGCATTTTCTTTAGGCACAATCCGTAATTTTTATTTCACAGAATTAAAAAAACATGTCAGAGAAAATGACAGACTTGTGTTCTCACAAAGACAATTTAACAGTTTACAATTGTTTATATATTTAGACGAGGACAAAATTTGGTATGCTATAACACAAAACAAATAACAAATCACTAGATAGTACAAGAGTGTTGCATGAAATCATCTTAAAATTCAGGAAATTAAAATATAGAAAAAATAGGGAAAAAGTGGTTAAAAAATACAGCCAATCGTTGCACGTCGCTCTCGTGACAGATGACATGAGAAAGGAGGGCAAATTTGGAGGCGATTCCCGTGTTATCTTGGGGTTGGGGGCGTGAACGTGATGCTCCGCCACTACACGAACCCACTTGATGATGGCCTGCTGCTGAAGTCGGGATCGGGAATGCGATGTGATGAGGAAGAGGAAGGCGACGCTGCCGGCGCCCGGAGCCCGCTGGTCGTTTTCATTGGCTCGCCTCTCCGGAATTTGGCCCAGCGGATGGGTCATCATCATCATCAGATTGGAATACCTTTCCGGAGATATTGATGCCTGCTGGTCATGGCTTGAACTGCGTAGTAAGTGCACGAATTGTGATGCTTCATGCTTGGCTGCTGGCTCTCCGTATGCGGCCAATCGCGGCAGTGCACGCCAGAAACAATTCTGTTGCAGCAGCAGAGAGGCAGGCAGGCAGGCATTTGAGAGCAACCTTCAGCAGAGACGGGGACGAACAGATGCCACGGCACATCGAGGACACGAATACTTGCGTGGCCTGCACGAAATAAAACTGCTGCTTCATGAGATTCGATGTATGTACAAGACTCCACAGGGCTGTGGCCTGTGTGCCTGTATATTAGCACTATACCTTACCACTTAAACGATTCGACAGGAAATCAATATGCTCATCATCACATAACGACTTCAAATCGGAGCGTTCACCGCATACATACCTTGTTGGCTTATTCCGAATTCTGGAAAGGACCATCAAAATTGCAGCTTTGTTCTCATCCTATATACACACACTGCCAAGGCATCAGTGCTTGGAATTGACAAGAGCCATGTGCCCAATCAGATCCAGGACCAGGTTGCTGCAGCAAATTAAATCAAAAGCATCCTCAGGCCAATTGGAAACAGGTACAGCACATAGCTAAAATACTGAAAACACTTTGTTTTTCTGATGTTCACCTGTAGCCCCACTCGTTGCCGTACCAAGACACGAGCTTCATGAAACAAGAGCTCAGACCAATACCAGCTTGGCATCAGATTACTGGACCTGAGGTGGAATTTACTTAGCGACTTCAATTTCCTTCCAGCTCAAGATGGCATATGTCAAAATAGATCTGGAGACACCTAACATCACCTACAAAATCATTTGAAACAATGTCCTCATGTGTGTAGCCTAAAATGCCCTTTAGTGCACCCTCTGATGCTACCCTGAAAACAAAGACCACAGAATGGGTGAGCACGACATTGGACTGATAAGTTTTCACTAGATGCAGGGTTGGTGGCATGATTTGATCATTCGGTTGAAGGAACTAATTTTGAATTTGACGTGCATCAAAATTCTAAGAGCTTCAAAGTAATTAAAGAACACTTCCTACTTTTCTTCATTGTTCCAAGGTATGAACCTGACTTCTCCGCCACCAGTGCCACTACCTCATCACGGTCACTAACAGAACCAATTAATGACTCTGTCAGTGGAGCCTCGTTTCTTTTGCCTACCCATCCACACCCAGGATTAGACCAGGTGCTCAGAGGCGCGTGAGTACCTCCCTGAAGGTTTGTACTCCGCTCTTAGGACTTGTATCTTCTATTGTTTTGCAGGTACAGTATGTCAATATATGCATGTGACATGCTTGGACAACACTACCATATTAAATTGATCACTTAACAATAGGTGCAGAGAAGATCGTATACTTCTTTGAAATTCATTACACTGACAAAAAAAGGCCATGCACTAGCTAATGTCCAAAGATAGTCAGCACATGAGACTAGTTGGGACTTGGGTATGGACCATGGATACCGAAGATATTCTTTTTCACAATTTAAACTTACTACCCAATCAATAAAGGAGCAGACACGTTCAAAAATCAATATATATTCAGTTTTTCTTTTACAGAAACTACGGCCACTTATGCAAGCTGCTTGAACTTTATTGAAAGAAAGTATATCACAGAGCAAAGCAGGTAGGATTTGCAACCTGGGACCTTCCTGTTCTTACCTTTTGCTTATAACTGAAATTTGCTTGCCATTAATCTCCAAGGTTGACGCATCGACGACCTTTATGGAACCTTTGAATGGACTGTGTGTTGAATTATGCCTAAAACTGGACAAATATATATCATGAGGTTGATTACATCTACGTTCAGAAAAATCCTTTATTGCGATTAAGTGTAGAAGATTAAATGCAGTGGATCAAAAAGGAAATGGAATGTACAACAGGACAACTGACATTAAGAAAGGTTTTGGAATGATTATTTTGGTAATCAAGCCTAACAGAGCAATATACAAACTCAGCATTGTAGGAAGCAAGATACACTTCAAGCATGAAACATGTAACGAACATAATTCCAAATTACATTGCTCTCTTACCATGTACTTAGTATCAATGAAAGGATCATTAACAGATACAACTAGTTGCAATTCGTAGAACCAGCCTTCCAATTCATCCAAATCCTGCAATAAGAACAAAAGAGTAATATTAGAACCGAAGACATGAATTCTTTTTAGCAACAACTGAAGAAGGAATTTAGAGATAGAAACAATTTAACCTCGCCTATACAAATGATAAACGAACAAGGGATGGAAATTCTACAGAAGAAAATAAGTGTAAATTGTATGGAAAAAAACACTGCAGGCTGCCAAAATCTTGGTACTCACGAGGGGTGGCCGTGGGAGTTTGTGTGCCTGTGGCCCGTACTGGTTCAACACTGTTCACGGGACATTGAAAAAGAATAACACTGTTCTAGAGGTTGATTCCAGTAATTTGAAAGCTCTGATCGAGGACACGGGCAGCATACGATCGTCTATAGGTGGTCTTTGCTTCGACATCACAGAATTGGGCAGGCAATTTGTTAACTTCAAGATAGCCTGGGTTAGGAGGGAGGCTAATGGGGTGGCACATCATTGTGCATGTATGGTGTCATCAGTAGAACGCTCTCTCTTCTGGCTCGACCATGCTCCGGACTGGCTAGTCGGACTGGCGGCTATGGATTGTAATATTACCGTTGATTAATGAAAGTCCTGTGATGCTCAAAAAAAAAGAAAGAATAACACTGTGTCACAACTTAAAATGTGAGTGTGTGACGTTGATCAACTGCATTTACCGTGTACTCACAAGTCACAACACCAATAACTGAGACAGCACACACCAGTGATTGGACAGCATTTGCGGCAAAAAAAAAAAAAAAAAAAAAAAAAAAAGAAGCTCAGAGCATAAAAAAGAAGGCACTCACTGTGATGAAGAAGCTCCAATTGCAGGGAACCGGCAAGCTGATCTTGCTCCTCGCGCACAACACCTGCACACATATTTGACACCAGTCGAATCGCAATTCAATAAAGGTGATTTTTAGATGAAACAAGGTGAGCACGCCAAGCTAAATCAATAGGGAACGGATCCTGAATTCAGAGAAGTATGAACACATTGAGGCTACAGGGAAAAAAAAAACACGATCAAGAGTCCACATGGGTTGGAGTGAAGACTGAGACAAAAAAAAGGAAAATGAGGGGAAAAGAGAAGCAAGTGAGAACAGAGAGATCGGCATGGGGAATGCGACCTTGACGGGGTCGGCGGCGCGGGATCCCGCACCGCCGCCGGCTGCCGGGGAGGCGGAGGCACGGAGAGCGACGCTATGTAGTCTGGAACGGGACGGGGGAGTACGGGACGGGACCCGTCACGATTCACGTGTACTTGTGGACCAGGCGCGTTCCCGGAAAACTTCTGGCCCAGCCTAGCCCAACCCAACCAGCCGGCCCGAATGCGAACAACCCCACGATCAGTTCAGTTCAGCTGTGCTGTGAAGTTTTACATCAAAAAAAAAAAAAAAAAAAAAAGTTGGGCTGTGGAGTAAGAAGAAGGCTCGATGGTGAAATTGGTGATTAGCGTAGCCGAATGCCAACGCTTCCAACGAGGATCCAAAGCATGTGACATGGTGAAATTGGCTTTTAGTTTTCACTGCATTTTGCTTGCTGAGTGTGTATATTATATAGCCATGGGAAGGCGACCAAAGAATCTCCTGTCTAGCAGCTGACATACACGGATCCAAACCATTCGGCTCGCCCGGTCTAGCGGCTGGCATACATGGGAACCAAAGCATGCCCTGAGTGTGTATTATAGCCATGCCGGCAGGCATATTAGGGATTCAGATAAGTGCAAGACCAAAGACACCAAACTTGCGTCCTTACTCCAACTGACGAATCTGCCGGTCAAGTCCATGTCCAAGGCATAGAGTCAGCTGTCTTCTTGACCTGACCATTAACAAACCAACATGGCAGAGCATCTACGCGTTAGTTCCGTAGTGCGCTACCAAAAAAAACAAAAAATCACCTGCTGTGTCTATATACTCCCTCTGTCCAACGGTCTCTGTCGCTAGAAATCCACGCGCCCCTTCCATTCACGTTTCCCGAGCGACACTGTCCACGGGACGGAGGGAGTGGAGTACGTATCTAAGTACATGTTACTCACATACTGTAAGTACTGTAGGACTCCAAGTACTGTCGAGTAGGAGTACTACGTGCCTACCTTTTTTTTGGTGATTTGTGAAGGTAGCTTGAGCGTTATTGGCGTCACATGCATATGCGTAGGCCTAGTTTGAGGACCACTGATCTGACCCTGCAATTACAAGGCACTAGTATACAGTATACATGTGCAACACTGTATTGGAAAAGCCTACAAAATGCTACTAGGCCGGTTGCCGGTAGTAACAACAATTTCCTTCTGTTGTATCCGTTGGTTTGACAGACTCTTCAGACTCAGAGTACCAATGACGATGGGCTTTTCTCAAATAATTTACCTAATGATGCAGCCTTTACCTTTAAGCAAAAACTCTACTTTCCTCCCAGTGGTATCTGATTTTTTTTATCCCGTAGGCGTCGACTAGTCTTAGCGTTTTCCTGTAGATCTCACATGCAGCATTGTCTGCATCCATGTGTGTGATGGCAACTTGCCATGGCCTTTTGTTGCATTGCCATCAACCTACTGCTTTTCCATCAGTGACTTGCATTCCCTACCACTTTAGCAGTACTTGGTAGTAAGTGCTTTGTTTTATAGTAGTACGTGATGCTTGATCCATTGCCTTTGCATAGCAATATATGTGATGTATTATACAATGTTGATCTCACCCATCGATTGCGTCGATCCAGTGATCCACGTTTGGTAGCTAGCAGCCTAGCAAGACGACCCAACATCCTCTCGTTCAAAATAGATCTTGTTTAGCTGCAGTCGTATATTCACTTTAATACATATGTATTGAGCTAGACTGAAGTGAAAAATTAACAATTTTTCACCTCAATTCACTGTAACCTGAATTCAGATGGATATGGATCCACCGATCAAACATGCAGTTATGGAGAGAGAGGTGTACAATAATTTAAGGTGGAGACGAAATGGTCCAAAGGAAATGAAGCCACCATCTATTACTATGGTGTAGGATCTGAGGGAGCAACCGGGCGGCACACCCTGCTGTGCATCAATTGATCACACACACCAATGGAGTTGTTGGTGGATCGTGCAAACGCATAATTTGATGTGGGATGTAAGGACATCAGTCGTCGTTTCCCTTCTCGCAAAGATAGACTTAGGCCTTGTTCGCTTTTTCCGTAACGAGCCGTTCCACTGGAATTATTTCAGTTGGTATATAAATTAAAGTAACAAATCTGGCCTTGAAATTATTTTGTAGGGTTCAATCCTGTGAAAATGAACAGGGCCTTAATAGTATGTTGTGAGAAAACAATGGTACTAGGAAAGACATTTATACTTTTTTCACTAACATGTACTCCATTTGTTACAAATTATAAATTGTTTTAGTTTTTCTAGTTGCATAGCTTTTTCTATATAATAGTAAAAATTATGTAGTCAAAATGTCAAAATGGCTTATACATCTTAAAACGGAGGGAGTACAAAAGCTGTGCGTCATAATAAGAATATGATATATTGGATGATCTCTGGAGTCCCATGCACATTGTGGTTATCCTAGTGATATGTACAGGAACTAATAGTGCTACATATCGTACCATGACAGCCTAGATATCCTTCCATTCTATCTAACAGAAGACACCATAAACCATTTCAAATTGTACTGTGCAATATGCACACCAAAATCAAAAGAGGAATCCTCATGAAAAACAAATTAAAGAGAAGATTACCTATATTGCACTTTTAGAACTCAGTCTTTCCTTCTTTACCTTGGTAGTTTTTAAACTTACCTATTTGACCTCAAATCCATTTTTCATTCCTTTACGACCTTTCTATCCAGTCTGTTAGAGAGGGCACTATTAAGTATTTTATGACTATGCAAAAAATGAATAATTTACTCTTCATTCCTTTCTTCTTCCCCACACACGCAAGATCAAGATGAACAAAGAAGAGATGGCGGCGGCTTGAGACTGATCCTTAAATCCTATGTCTATGGAGGAGGTGCTCGCAGAAGAGTTTAGGGGTGTCAGCACAGGCCAAGTCATGCGCCCAGATGGTCGGACCAGCCAAGCGTCCCAAGGCGGCAGCAAGGGCATCCACGGGTGCCCAGGTGGTCGGGCCAACCGTGTGCGCCAAGGCGGTGATTGGGATAGCTGCCCGTGCCCAGAGGTCTAGAGCCCCCAATGTGAAGATAACTTCCTGAATCTTATTGAATTGTATTTCTATTATGTTATTTTTTTAACTAATTACATTATATTTTTCTTTTGTTTGTAGGTGAAAAGCACACTTGTGCTCATGAATGTTCTAGTAGAAGAACGAAAAAGAATTGCAATCAAGCATTGGATATGTGCTATGAAAAGAGACCATTTTATTGTTTAATTGATTTTCATGTAATGTGTGGGCTAATTTATGCACCATATTTACTGTATGTGTGAGCTAATTTATGTGGAATTGATTTGGTGCATGTGAGAACATTTTTACAATTTAACCGATTGATGTAAAATAGATAAGTTAAAAACACTGTTACATGGCTAAACTGATGAAAAGCCATAAAAGAATAAAATATAGATTTAGGGTCAAATAGATAAAGTTTAAAAAAAAAACTGCCAGTTCCAAGAAGGGAAGACTAAGTTCACCATATAAGGAGTTTTGTCCAAATTAAACATACGAGGTTTGTAAATAATAAAAGAAAAATACAATGAATGACCAGAAAACGGATGAGAATGTTGACTAGGGTCACGACCAGTCTTCATCTGTGGAAGCATGTGACGGGAGCTTTTGGAATCTCCAACACCATGTGTGCATCCAGTGTTCCCACATGGCGAGCTAGCGCTAGCACTAGCACCAAGTTGGCTGATGAGCATCAGAGCATGAGAATGTGAGATGCTGATGGAGATACACTGTTGAACGCCGCATATTCTGTGGCAACTGGCGACCAACCAGCATGTCGCGCTGACCGGTCAAACTGTACGATGCTGGAGTAGAATTTTGCAGGAGGGGCAAGAACTGCGTGGCAGCGTGGATGATTTTATTTTGCAGGAGAGCAGGAGCTGCGTGGGTGCCTTGTGCTTGCACACTGGAGGCAGGACAATGTTGTTTAACTCGTGTAACTCGCTTGGTGTCCGTGTCAGCATCGGCTGGAAACTGGAAACCTTTTTCTCACTGACCGATCCACGACATTGGCATTGGCAATTCCAGTCTTCCTCTCGTGGATGAGTCGGTGTTTTCTGGTAGTACCTCTGAAACTACTACCTCTGAATACACTTGCATGAGCTAAGAACGATCTCCATATATACTCTGAGCTACTCTTTGAATTGATATAATCGTGGCTATAGTTTTATATTGCCAAGATCACGCGAGATTTGATTCTCCATTCTTCGGGGGATTTGTGGTGGAAACAGCACAACCAACACACAAGCCAAAGTGAAGGGAAAGTGATGCATGCATCTCTCTCTTGTGTTTTCCGACCGTTGTAGGCACAAATTTGACAGTATTTTTTAAGAGCAGCGGTTTACTACTAGGGCCTCGTTATAGGCACACGTATGACAGGACAGGAGTAGCACTAACATGCCGGCAGTGCCTACTCCTCCTCCTACATGTATGAGCATGACAAGGCAAACAATCAGCTCATGATGTGGTGTGGACAGTGCTGTGACCGAACGGCGAACGTAGTGAAAGCAAGCTGACCGGACATGGACCTGGTACGCGTCACCTCGAACGCCGTTTGCTGCAAGGATAGTGTGCACATGATGCGCGCTGTTGGTGCGCGCCCGCCACGTACGCCGAGGCGGCTTGAAGCAGGTCCCCCGCAGACACACGGCCGGCCGGCGTGCCGGCCAGCGAGCCCGGCGTGCACCGCCCACCGGCCTGCGGCTGCTGCCGAGGTCTCATTCACAGGTTCCTCCCCCCCTCCTCCTCCTCGTCCCCGCGCGGCCTCGGTACTCCCAAAAGGAACATCGTTGCCGACTAGCTCGCCGATCGGGACGCACTTGGCGCCGCCCGGCCGATCCGCCAGCTGACAGGTGACCCCAGCACACACAAAGCCCAACGGAGCAGCATCCAAAGTCCCCAACACAAGTAGAGTAATCTACTAATCTTTTCATGTCAATACTCGTAGCTAACAAGCCCCCTTGATTCCTGGAGGTAGCACATCTTGTTTGATGTCCGGGGGGGGAGGAGGAGCTAGCGATCTCCTCCATCTCCTCCATCCATCCCGGCCCTAATCATGAGTTCATCCCCCTTTGCTTTGGAGGCAAAAGTAAAGCTACTAGGTCGAGTAGCCACGAAGAGTGGTTGGAGGAGCCATTATATATTTCTTCTTTTTTTTTCCCCAATGTTGTTTCCTGCATTATCCTAATCCTACTCATCAAAAAGAAGCGGAAAACGCCACACCTACTCTACACTGTCCCCGACTCGCCGCGCCGTATTTTATTCGCGGAACCACGTCCGGACCACATGGCCACGAACGCGAAACCGCGCGCTGCCCACCCTCACTCTCACTCCACTGCTCGACTCCCTATAAAATCACACGGCCACTCACTCCACCGCGGCACCACCACCTCCACCCATCCTCTTCGGTCTCCACCGCTCGAGCTCCGCGTCTCCAAGATCCCACCTTTCGGCACGAACCAGTGACGACGACGACTGCGATGGCGGATGCCGGCAGCAGCGCGGCCGCGAGGCGGGGCCCGTCGACGGCGACGTCGACGTCCTCACCGGGGTGCCGCGGGGTGCGCGGGTGCGCGCCGGCGCTGGGGCGGCTGGTGCGGAAGCTGCGGCGCCAGAGCAGGCTGCTGTGCGCGGCCACGGGCGGGGCGCGCCACGCCTCCGCGTCGTCGTCCACGCGCTGCTGCCACCAGTACGACCCGCTCAGCTACGCGCGCAACTTCGACTTCGGCACGGCGCTGGACGACGGCAACGAGGCCTGCTCCTTCGCCTCCCGCTTCGTGCTCGCCGGCCCCGCCGCGCGCCAGCCACAGTAGACGACGATGCTGGTGTAGCTAGTAGATCAGGAATTCAGGATCAGATTCAGATTCCCGGCAGGTTCGATCGGGAGCTAGCTAGGGGCTTGCAAGTTGCAACTGCAAGCACTGGTGGCGCGTCAGCCATTGGCGGTAGCTGATGATAGCTTTGGTAGTGTTTAATCTTGCAGCTGGTGAAGGTGAATGTGTTTATAAGGTGGTGATGGTTGTAAAAATTTCTGGCCGTCCCTCGACTCCTCTTCCTTCCTTCCTGTGGTGGTTGGTTGGGTGAGTCCACAGGAGGACTCGGCCAAGAGGAAATGCTTTAAGTAATTTCGAAAGATTTCACGCTTAATAATGCTGGTTCATCTACTACCACCTCTCCATCGGTGGCGAGTTCTTTCGTGCGTTTAAGATGTATGATTTACACCATACTTTTGCAAATTAAGCTGTGAACGAGATGCAATTGGCATGCTGCGGATCCTTCCTTTGGCCTCTTTTCCAGATTAGCTTCCAGCTGGTCAGTGCTAATTGTCAGTGACCTGTTAGTCTACCACAGGAGCAGCACAGGGCAAATTGCTACTCCAGTCGAGTCCAGTGACTGATGATGACGCAGCGATGCACAGTGAGATGGGGGCGGCAGCAACAGCATGCGTGGTGGTGACCGGCCGGCATGACGGAAGCTGCGAGATGGGGGTGAGGCTGGCAACGCTTGATTGCATCCGGTGAGTTGTTGGTGCCAGTACAATTATTGCCTTGCTGCGGACTGACTCGCCGCAGTCACGGTCACCACCGCTCAGCACTGTGCACCACCGTGATTATTCGCATCCAAGAAGACTGCCCCCACGAGATGATGCATGCACCGATCAATGGCGAGGCGCGGCACTGCTGCCCCCACTATTAGCTTGGTGGATTTTTTTTTTCATGGTTCTGCATTTTTCCTGTAGCTTTTAGACGATTCTTAGGAAACTATTACGTTTCAGTCTACTGTAATTTGTTACAAGATTTCTTCCCTTTTCTTTTTCTTGCTACGATGAGGGCAAAGCAACTGTGGAAGGCTTCGGCACCACCAGTTTTTCTTCTGGCTGGCTCTCCACGGCCGCATCTGGACCGCGGAGCGTCGTATGAGGCATGGCCTGCAGGATTCCGCTGAATGCTCCCTGTGTGGCCAAGAGGCGGAGACAGTTGATCGCCTCCTCGTCTCCTGCGTCTTCTCGAGGGAGCTTTGGCACCGCTTCTTGCATCCGCTGGGGTGGGCTACCATCGCCCCGCAGCACGACTCTAGGCTTGCGACATGGTGGATGGACAGCAGAAGCCGCGTTCCAGCTGCGCTCCGACGAGGCTTCGATTCTGCGATCCTCCTCCTTTCCTAGTCCCTTTGGAAGGAGCGTAACGCGAGGGTCTTTGAGCACCGAGCCGCGACGGTGCCCTTGGTTACAAGTCTGGTTCTTCAGGAGGTGGACTAGTGGTTGGCGGCCGGCTTCTTTGCGCTCTCCATGTTTGTGGCCTCAGCGTCGCCCGTCACTGTGTGATTGCTCGCGGCGCATACACTCTTCGACGTTTTACCTTGTTTGTTCTGTAATCTCCCGCTTTGTCCTGCCTTGCTTGCGGAGGCAGCTCGCCTCGCGCCTTTGTTCCGCGTACTTGATTCTTCTCCTTAATGAAATACACGTGAAGTCGTGTTCTAAAAAAAAAATAAGGGCCAGTTATTATTGAGCTAAAGTCCGATTTATATAACTACACAAGATACAGGAGTTTTCAAATAATATACTCTCAATACAACTTATTTTGTACTAAAGTTCCCGTGCAGATGCCACATCAGTAATTTTTGCCTACTTGGCAAATTAAGTGACGCTGTGAAAACCACCACTGGGACTGTTCTTAATTTCTTATGGTGCAAGCAGAAGATTATTTTTTGAAAATCTTTGACTTTTGCCTGCTCGCCCATTGAACTTCCAAGAATCCAAGTCATACCTCTCTGCCTAAATGGAATGGATTATTGCTGCAATTGGACACGCCCATTTTGGGCCTAAAAGGGGGTATGCCCGCGTAAGTTGTTCTAAATGTTTCTAGCCCGCACATAAAAAAAAACAATCTGGCCCATTATATATTGATGAGCCCATAATGGTTTGGGAAGTTTTGGAAAGGCCTGCTAAATTATGGCAACAGAAGAGCATCCGACGGATATATACGAACATAATGCAACTTTGTTAAAAGTGGACTCGGTTTGCCTGATCTAAAGCTTCAAACGCTTAGATGAAGACGAAAATGATAATGTCTGATTTCCCGAAATTATTTTTGAGTTTTTCCTGATTTTTAGACCTAAACAGAAATGGTAGCGGTAACGATAAAAATAATCAGAAACGAAAGTGAAAATAATTTTGCCTGATCCATTAGCCCGCTTTTAGTGCAGGATTGGTATATGGAGATATGTGGTAGAAACCTTTTAGTGGAAACATGTAAACTAACTCAAAGATGTATTTTTGTTACTAAAAAAAAAATGAAACTTGCAATATGCGTGGTATATCTATATATGTACTCATATGCCTAAGTTGGAACTAAATGTATTTTTTTGGTAGCTCTCTCATGATTATTTCACATAATGAAGCCATTGTTGGCGTACAGAAAACGAAATTCACCCAGACAGTTGGAGATACAAGAGATTTATAAATAGAATATTGGTGAGATGACTCACCAAATTGAGATATATATATATACTAAAGTTTATACACGCTCTTGGATTTCCTTAATTGGTCAACAACACTAGTGCCAATCATAATTAAAATTAATGAAAATAAAAGAAAATAATGCATATTTATTTAACCTAAAAACCCTCATGGTTTAAAATAACAATAAATTATTACACTCGGTGCGGCGCTTAAAACGGGCCTGATCTAAGATTGGCGCGACGTCAAATTTTGACGCATGGGCTACTTCCTCCTATGGCTAGTGCATTTGGGCTCAATGGTGGCTTGTTTGGTCCAGGGAGGAGGCAAGGGGCTTACCAAATGCATGAATAGAGGCCTGTTGGGCCTACTTTTCGCCGTGGGACACGACAAAAGTGCTCTTCTTTTTCTCCATCAATATAGGGAGTATGTTTTTTATCCACTTGTCCTATATTTTAGGTATCTGATTTTTTTTGTTGTTGTTCAGATAATATGTAACTTTTTATTATTAGCTATAAAGATATGAATTATATTTTTAATTATACTAATTTATTGTCAAAGATTGTTGCCTGAAAGTTCAAAAAATTGATAAATTTGGGGCTTTAACCTTAGGCATGCGTACAAGATTATTACTGCTGCCATTTCAAAATGTATGCTATTTTACTTTTATTTGAAATCAAGTTTTTTGAACTCTGACAAGAAAAATATATACTTGCACTCTAAACTTTAATTTACTGTATCATTGCCTAAATCAAATTTTGATCAAATATATAGAAAAATACATACACAAACATTTATAACATCAAATTATTTTAATTATTTTCTCCGTATAATGCTAGGACAATGCATCTATTAACCTATACACGTTGATATATTTTCTAAAATCTTAACGATTATGGCTTTTGACTTTTGAGCTAGTCATTTTTTTTACTGAAAGAGCAAAAGACAAGTGACGACCGGCAGGGGGAGTGTCATCGGAGTCGGACGACACGACAAGCACGCGTACGTGGGCGCCGAGTAGTAGGCCATCATCACATACGTAACGCAATCAATGTGTTTGCGCCCGATGACAAGGCCGCGTCCTGTTACAGTATTCTGATGAATCATCAAATGGCCGAAAGGTAAAACGGAATTGAAATCCAGCGGTCCAACCTCACGCACGGGCTGCGTCATGTGCATTTGCTGTGCTCGATTACTCGGAGGAGCATTTGTTTTGCTTCGTCCTTATCCTCCCAACACCGAACCCTTGTACGTACGTACGTACGTGCCGTCAGCGTTAGGTACCGTACGTCCGATGCGGATTCCATTCATTTTTTGTTTTAAAAGACAGCAATAGCTTTGCCGTTTTTTTTCATTAGATAGACAAGGAATTCCAGACAGTTCATCACCATTTTAATCTTCACCGCTTTCCCTGGCCTGCTTTTTATCTGTAAAAACTCAAAACTCAAACACGACCTTGTTCAACTTCAATCTGGTAAAATTCCAACAAGATTATGTAGTACTACTACTATTGAAGAAATGTGAACTAATCATAGATTAGTTGATTAGATTTTTTATGGTGAAACTTGATTACCCGCGTTCAATAACGTCTACGGTGACTTTATGAATCTTAAAATCTGCTGACTCAAATTCTTTGAAGGTTTTTATGAAAGTAGTGTTTACGTATGTGTATTTATAGGAGTAAGTATACATATGTGTTGTGAGAGTTTGCATGGTACAGTGTAATTAAAAAAAAAACTGGTACCAAAGAAATCTATCAAAAAAACCCAGCAAGGTCAGGGGATCTAGTAGCCGTCAACGCGTGCGTGCGCGAGACCAAGACCCAAGCAAGACCACACAAACGCCGCTGTCAGGCTGTCGCTAGCGCTAACAGTAATCTAATCATGAGCCGCTGCCCTTTCCGTAGCCGACAATAATTGGAGCTTTCGACGCCAACAACCGCAGAGTGTTTAAGCCCGCCGGGTACCACCACCATCAGTACTTAACTGTTGCTAACCAACGCGCAGTGCAGCCATTTCCCAACCAACAACAGCACTACCTCACCATCATAATTTCCATCCTCCGCAGCCACCGACGGCCGGGCCCCGCGCGGAACACCCCACCTGGGCGGCATGGGCCCCAGCCAGGCCCAACTTCGGGGCCGGCCTCGGTACGGACTACGGACCGGGGCGGTCTGGCCTGGCCTGGACCCGGCTGGAAGCGCCAGGTGGTGCTGCCAATGGGACGCACGCTCTCGCTCCGAGGAGAATTTAAGAACCGAGGAGGCAGACGGGGAAGGGGAGGAGGACCGGAGGGGAGAGAGAGAGGGGGGCGGGGAGTCGACGAGAGAGAGAGGCGCTTCTTCCTCCCTCTCCCCATTCTCCAATCCGTGCCCTAGCCAGCCGCGAGGAAGGAAGGAGGCGGCCCGCCGTCTCGCCTGCCCCGTCCGTCGACCTTCTCACGCCTGCCTGCTGCTGCTGCTGCTGCTGCAACTTCCAAGTGAGTGCCGGAATTCCTGTCCCTCGAAGATTCGTATGATCCGGTGTTTTTCTCAGACCTCTCGCGGCCGTCTTTTCGAGATTCTTCGCTCGTTTCGGTTTTCGACGCGGAATTGGGGGATTCGGGGGGACTGTGATCGCGCTAAAGCTGTGCGCCTGTGGCCCGGTGCAGAATTGGGTTGAGGAAACAACGGACCTGAGCTTCCGGTTCTTGCTGTCGCGGTAGATTGAATTTTTTTTTGTCCCCTGCTCTTGTCGATCTAGTTTTCTCAGCTGCTTTTTTAGGTCCGAGTACCTGCTCTACTACTACTCTAGCATACTAGTTTTATGCGCCCTGGCTGTACTGGTGGATATGGTGCTTTCCACATTTGCAGCTAAAAAGCACGTTTAATTTAGTCTGACGATAGATTGACTACTAAAAATAGAGCTCTTCTCAAAACCGTGTGTCTTCAGTCCGTGGTCAGGTCCGGTTGGGGATTGCCGTGTTTCAAACCTTCTCATCCGCGAATCTCGCTTGAATCGCTTATACTCCATTTTGCTGCTTTGGATAATTCGTTCATCTTCGCTACCTACCTGGCTCAAACAACAGTTTGCCATCTTTTTTCCAGTTGCAAACGAGTAGAAAGTAGGAAAGGGTCATGGCCCTACCAAAGACCAACGATGAAAAGACATTTGCAATGTCAGATTCTAGTAAAAAGAAGTGCTCTGTTTTTGAAAAAAATTGTCAGAAAATTAGTAACACCATCATAGATCTGTTTTTTTCACCCCCCATAATTTGTTCAGGCTGTGCCAACAGCTATAAGTGTCACATGACCGGACTGTCGCCATTTTTGGGAACCGGTGCCCATCTTCTTTTAGGCAAAAGCAAAGTACTTGAGAGGTGCCCAGTTTTGTGTTTGTATGTCAACACTCAACAGGAATATTGCCCAACCGGTGTGTACCCTTCAGCTGTTCTGTTAACAGGAATCCTGTCCATAAGTCATGTCACTGTTTGCATAAATAATTTTCATGTGTATATATATTCCTACGTTTCTAGGATCCTAGGTTGCGTAGAATATTGCCCTAGGCACAGTATCTAGATATTGTTCTAGTTATAGCCAAAAACAACTTGTAGGATCGTGATCATGATTTACATGCTACCCTCTCTCCTGCATCCTGCTGTAATCGATTGTAAATAACTGCTTGGCATATGATGTTTTATTATATAAAAATATAACAGTCCTTTATTTGTGCTATATTTTTATGTAATTTATTTCATCTTATTTTAATTTTTTTTACTCATGTCAATTATTGTGTAATCTTAGGAGGTACTAGTTTTAGCTTTTTTTCCCTTTCCCAAAATGTCATGTATTCGTGACTGGAGTTATTCTTTTTGGACTCATGCAACATGTCAAATTATGATTTGAGCATCGTTGATTCTATTCAAGATCTGGAAATTAACAACCTTTATATCTATAGTTACATTTAAATGAGGATCAAATATAGTTTAGATCTCTATAACTTAACTATCTCAAATAATCAAAGACCCCTTGACCCAGCAGATCCTCTGTCCAACGACATGGTTCACTTAGTTTCACTTGAAGGTGGCTAGGGCTAAGACAAAGAGGACATGTGTCAATGGCCTTACAACTACCAAGTCCAACCCAAGAGGTCTTACATTGTTGGCTGCATCCTATGCCCACGTGAAAGCCTTAAGCCAGAATATGATTGGTTACTTATCCATGAGTTCTCATTGGCGCATTAATTCAGTTTCGCACAATCCGACAAATACCATTAGTTATCGGTGCATTGTTTTAGTTTCACACAATCCGATGAATACCGTTAGTTCTCATTGGTGCATTGTTTCAGTTCGCACAATCTGACAAATATCGTTAGTTCTCATTGGCGCATTGTTTCAGTTCGCACAATCCGACAAATACCATTAGTTCCCATTGCTGCATTGTTTCAGTTTCACACAGTCCGACATATACCATTAGTTCTTATTGGTGCATTGTTTCAGTTTCACACAATCCGACAAATACCATAAGTTCTCATAGGTGCATTCAGTTTCACACAATCCGACAAATACCATTAGTTCTCATTGGCGCGTTGTTTCAATGTCGTCATGGAAAAATGCCAAATGGATGATGACCTGAAAGTTTGGAACCACTAATTTTCATGCTATTTTTTTTTGACAAAAGAGTAGTAGGACACACCTATGTTTGGTGCATACATAATTACGTATTAACAGACTATTTATTCCAGAATGTCTAGAAGGTGTAAAATGAGATGATTGCATAGCATTCACTGCTTGATTTTTTAGTATCACATCATCCTTATCTTACAGCCGTATCCTTCCTGTCAGTATATATATTCCCATTCACTACATGACACTTGTGTAAATCAAAAAACACATGATACTTGTGGAGATCGAAAAGATAAGTTCTCCAGTGTAACGAGAAGGTGATTGCATAGCATTCACTGCTTGCTGTATTAGTAGCATGTCATCCTTATCCAATAGCCATATCCTTCTGGATTTAATAATAATGGTATATATATGCCCTTTCACTACATGATGCTTGTGCAAACAAAGAAAATACATGATAATTGTGGAAATTGAAAAGATAAGTTCTCCAGTGGAATTGGTTTTGCATTGGTAAGTACAATGTTTACTAGCCATCTTTCTGTTATGTGTTTAATGGGAAATTAGAATTAATCTAAGTCTGTTCATCTGGTCAAGTTCGAAATATTTGAGATCTGATTTTTGGTTCTGCGATTCATGATTTGCCTCAATTTGGACACAAATATCAGCTTCCATTTAGTTGTCATCCCCTTTTTAATTAAGAAGTCATACTCGTGGCTAACATTTTCTTGTTTAACCATTATTATGGAACTGGTTGTGCATTGCATCCTATCTTCCAGTGTTCCAATATGAGATTAAGGGCATTTTGATTTTAGTATTCTACAGGAAGGTTTGTCAGAATTGTGATCTTATCTTAGATAGGTCATCGTAGGTCTATTTTCGTGCTGATAGTGATCTGGCCAAATGAACAACTCAATGTTACCAAGTTGTATTATTTCCAAATACGAGCATGTGATCATATATGATCATGCTTTTGAATTGAGATGTTTGAATATGGGCTTTTGCTATCTGACTGCATTTTATCCCTCTGCATCCATTGTCTTTATCTGCTGGAGATATTTAAATGATGGTTCTTTGGACAGTCAGACAGAAGTTGGTCTGCCGGGGCTATCCAAGAATGAAAACCAATTTAAATACAATTGCAAGGGGTCAATTTCATGTACACAAAAGAATCTTGTTTGTGCAGACGAAATGGAAAAAATCTTGTTTTACTTCTTTATTTAAATTACAGAAATTCAGGACTGTTTCTAATTTCCTTAGTTAAATTTGAACTGATTTATTAATCTGTTTCTTCTTTTGCAGTTCTGGAAATATCAGAGATTTTTGGGCAAAAGTGAGTTGACATGGAACCATCCTCTCAGCCTCAGCCTGCAATGGGTGTTGCCGCTGGTGGATCTCAAATGTATCCTGCCTCTGCCTATCCGCCTGCAGCAACAGTAGCTGCTCCTGCAGTTGCATCTGCTGGTTTACAGTCAGCACAACCATTCCCAGCCAACCCTGCTCATATGAGTGCTCAGCACCAGATTGTCTACCAACAAGCTCAACAATTTCACCAACAGCTCCAGCAGCAGCAGCAGCAACAGCTTCAGCAGTTCTGGGTTGAACGCATGGCTGAAATTGAGTCGACGACTGACTTCAAGAACCACAACCTGCCACTTGCGAGGATAAAGAAGATCATGAAGGCTGATGAAGATGTTCGCATGATCTCAGCTGAAGCCCCTGTGGTCTTTGCAAAAGCTTGTGAGATATTCATACTGGAGCTGACACTGAGGTCATGGATGCACACTGAGGAGAACAAGCGCCGCACCTTGCAGAAGAATGACATTGCAGCAGCCATCTCTAGGACTGACATTTATGACTTCTTAGTCGACATTGTTCCCAGGGATGAGATGAAGGACGACGGGGTTGGGCTTCCAAGGGCTGGGCTGCCACCCATGGGAGCCCCAGCCGATGCATATCCATACTACTACATGCAACAGCAGCAGGCGCCTGGTCCTGGAATGGTTTATGGTGCCCAGCAAAGCCACCCAGTGACGTATTTGTGGCAGGAGCCTCAGGAACAGCAGGAGCAAGCTCCTGAAGAGCAGCAATCTCTGCACGAAAGTGGCTGAGAATGTTGCTCAGAAGCTATCACCTGATTCAGAGTTCTCATTTTAGGTTGTCCAAACTGCAGGTTTTCATTAGCTGTTATCGTTGGGTATCAAACTGAAACAGGTGATCAAAGTAGGGTGTAGCATCATGGTAGTTCCAGTTCTGCTGTGATGTTTGTTGAAAGGATAATTATTAGTGGCTAGTGGATTAAAGTTACCATACCGTTTACTTAAGTTCTAATTTAATGCTGGGTATTAATGCTTCAATGCTCTGCTTGTGTTGTGCATTCATGCTCCTCTCTTTCTTTTTTCCCCCCTCTTTTGTAGCTCGTAAGTTGCTGTTGTTTCATGGAAAATTTCAGACTTTGTATCTAGTTCATTTCTGAGACCCAGGTAGACAATGCCCCATGATCATTTATTCCCATGACCAAATCGGTTATTTCCACAGAATTTCCTCAAGAAGCTGGGTGCACGTTTGTTACATATTTGAACATCTTAAGTACCTTTAAGCTTTAACAGCATTTCTGAATACTGCAGGTAACAACTCTCATGGCATGATGTGTCATGTCGTTGCCCAAATTTGACTGGAGCAGGCAATGGTTGCAAATTAAGGATTGTTCCTTGCCGCTGAGGTTTTGTAATTCTGTCTTATGTCTCGTGGGCCTGTGTAGACGGCAACGGCACTATAGCAAACAGTGCCGAGTCCGCATGGTCCGCTGTGCACTGAACAGACGGTCAGCACAGTCTTCCCTGTCTGGTCCTCTGGAGGAATTTCTAGGCAGGTGCTTGTGGAGGAAGGTGCTTGTCTTCGTGGCAAGCACCTCCCTCTACTCTTTTTTTTAATAAATGGGGACCACCATTTACTTTTGACTTTATCGTATGATCTTTGACTAGTTTAATAAATGGAATTTATCGTATGATCTTTTGACTAGCTTCAACAAATGGATAATATGTGTTCATACTTTTTTCTCGTTTAGACCTATCTATCTAAAATTATCAAATAACCACCACATCAGCATAAAAATTTTTTATAAATAAAACACACCATTTTGGGATTGGGGAAAGTGTTTTTGGCCTTCAGTTTTTTTGATCGGCAACTCACATTTTTGACCGAACAAACTCAGGTGGGTTTCACTAACTTGTGGAAATTGTCCTCTCCATTTCCGCACCCACAAGCACAGCTCTTTGGCTTATATAAATGCCCTTGGCACGGCTCCTCTCACACGCTCTCCGATCGATCCAGTTCAGCTGCTCTCCTCTCAATCCACCCTTAGCCTGCAAGGAACTCCGTTCTTGTTCGTAAGCTGCCGTGTTCTCGTTCGTTCTGCTAATCTGGAACCAAAAAGGTGGTGGTTTTGAGGCTCAGCTCAGGCCGTCAGGCGGCGCAAGCGCAATGGGGCGTGGGAAGGTGGAGGTGAAGAGGATCGAGAACAAGGTGAGCCGGCAGGTGACCTTCTCCAAGCGCCGCAAGGGGCTGTTCAAGAAAGCCGAGGAGCTCGCCGTGCTCTGCGACGTCGACGTCGGCGCCATCGTCTTCTCCGAACGCGGCAAGCTGTTCGACTACTCCTCGCCGGCCAGGTCCGTCGTCCGGGCGACACCAAATTCCGTGGACTTTTTTCTTCGCACTTTCTTCTTGCACCGATTTCCACTGCCATATCGTTTTTGGTTTCATTTCACTGCCAGAATCAATCAGTCTTGTAAATCCCTAACACTAACACACTCCACTCTCACCATCTGAGAAGCTTGGTTGATCTGATTCACCGGTACGAGGCGGCCACCAACACGCAGACGCAACTCTTCCATCAGGAGGCACAGTACACTGATCATCAGGTACGCATCAGACTCAACCCAATGCAGCTTCAGTATTTTTCATTCAGTCTATGTGCACTGATTGATTTTTTCCCCACATTGCAGCAGCTGCAGATGGCCGAGGAGATCAGCGAGCTGCGGCATGAGTGCGAGCAGCTTGAGGCCAGCTTGAAGACGTACACGGGAGAAGACCTGTCGTCTCTGACTTCGGTGGCCGAACTCGGCGAGCTCGAGCAGCAGCTCGAGTCGGCCATCGGTAGAGTCCGTGCAAGAAAGGTACTGTCTACTCCTGTGCTCAGCGATCCAGATTCCTGAATTAATCCTGATAGAATAGAACACTGCCTGTTCATGTTCTAAACCGCGTGCCTTGTTTTTCTGGTTCTGGCAGGATCAGCTTTTCATCAACCTGACAGAGGAGCTTCAGCTCAAGGTAACTGTAAACTGTCTCAATTCGCATGAACGAACAACAGCATGTAGTCGTGTGATCTATCAATCGATCGATCGCTAGTTGACCAGCTGGTAAACTGTGGAGTGATTGTGACGCAGATCAACGCCGCAGCCGTGGAGACGGAGGAGACGACGATGGCGGAGCCTCCGGCGCCGCTGCCACAGTCGCCGTCGTTCGCGTACCTCCTGGCTGTGGAGGAGAAGTCGGCGGCGAGCACGATGCTGCGCCTGTGGCCGCAGCAGGCGGACGAGGACGCCGACGGTGGGAGCTGCAGTTCCAGTCGACGCGGTTTGCAGCTGTGGTAACAAAACGCGTACGCGTACGTGACACGTCCGAACTGCAACTAAAGTTAATTAATCTTTTTTTTTACCCTTTGTTTCTGCTGACAAATTGAGCGGTGATTTCTTTTTCTTTTTGCAGATCGAATCGAAGGCAGTAGAAGTAGACTGGAGTTGCCCTGCCGAGGACGGACGTGTCGATCAGCTCGGTGGACATGACATAACAGATTTACTTGATTTGCTAAAGTAGCGAGACTAAAACAGACAAGTTAGTTAAAGAAAGAAACCGTCATGCTTAAGTAGTAATAGGTCATCTAATTTAATGCTCAAGTGGCCATACTTTTTTATGTCTTGGTCACATCTAGCTAGTGGCATTTGGGGTTTTGGGTCTGTTCTTCAACTGTCACCGGTTGTTGCCTTCGAATTGTTTATGTGACCAAGGATATATAAATAAAGACCATAACATAGCCAGGAGAAATCAGGTTTCAGTACCTTTACTGCTAATGTTTTTTATAAATAAAGTACCTTTACTAATGTTTGATGATCTGAAAAAGATGGGAATGGATATCCATGGACCAACCTATTGTTCCAAGTTTTGTGGCTATGAGTTATGACTTTGAAATTTGGACTTCAGGTGTTTCATTCCTGAGATTGACGTTTCGAACTTTCAATTACTGATTTTGATTACTCCCTGATTAATGAGGGAAATGATTACATAATACAAACACTTCTCGCCATGACGCCACCATGCGAGTGATGAGTCTCTGACCAACGCACCCCACTGGAAGTTGTAGCGCAGCACAGGGCGGCACACGAACCAGACGGCAGCGTGGCACACGGCACGTGAACAGGAGCAGAGCCACAGATGCAGCGGGCGGCGGCCGAGCCAAATCGAACCAGACCCAGCGGCAGGCCGGACCGGTCCGTCCGCTCGGGCTCGGCCGCGGCCCCCGCCTTCCCTGAGAAGCTTCACGCCGCGCCGCCTTGGCCTTGGCGTTTGCCGCCTCACCTTCTTTTCCACGGCGGCACAAGCCCTAGCTAGCGCTCGCGTGGCGATCGGAAGGAACCAAATGGCCGCGGGTGGAGCGGCGTCCCCAGAGCCGGCGGCTACTCCACCGCCGTCCCCCACTTCCCTGTGAAGCCAGTGCCAGGCCGTGACGCCCCAGCCCCACCACCGCGTACGTACGCCTCGCGCTCCCTTCCCTTCTAGCCTTCCTCGAACCCTAGGCCCGGCGTTCGTCTAACCCCTCGTAATTCTTAGTGCGGAAGCGGAACTGGTGTGGCGCGTGCCGCCCCCGCCGCTGCGGTTACTGCGTCCGTCCGGGTTTGATGACGCGTGGGGGCGCTGGAACTCGAAATCGCTAAGCGGTGCGGACCGTTGGAGCTTGGTTTAGCTCCTCCTCCGGGAGGGCCTTTCGCGCGCCGTGATCCAACCCAAGGTGAGGCATCCGCGAAATTGAGGCGTTTTACCACTTTGCGACGAATTTGGGCGCATTCCCTTTTGTTGCGATCGAAATAGCGTCTCCGCCTGTGCAGTTCTGAGCTCGCGCCGCTTGTTTTGCTGTCCGTATGATTTGGCTTGGCGTTTACATATGGTGGCGATGCACGTGGTTTCTGGGTGATCTGCTTGCTAATCCGTGGTTTATGGGTGAGGACCTTGCGACTAGGGTTATGGACGTTAATTGTGCTGTTGCTTACGTCAATATATTATTGTCTAGGCCCGGTCTCTTTGTAATGTCATACGTGTTTGGGCTTAGTGGCTGAGTGGTGCCTGAATTTGTTGTTAACAATCTCTCCAGCTAAAAAACTAGCTGGTGTTAACAGAAAACCCATTTTGCAGGTCATGTGCATTTGTGGTTAGCGCAGGAATAATCTCTACTCTGCATGAATTGACATGTGTATTGCTAAGACTCATGTAACACATTTAACTCTGCTATATTGCTGCCCCCTTTTTTTTTGGGCAGTGGGCACATTATTGTGCACGTTAGCACATCGAGGTTGTTTTTACAAAAATGGTAAACAGATCCAATGTTTAATTGCTTCATAGTTGATGCAAAACGTGTAGATTTTAAATTGCATGGTTTGGCAATATCTATCTTGCCATTGTTAGCAATATCTTTTTTTAGCCTGAGCTGCAGGGTGCCCTCTTTGGTTTCATGGTTCTGTAAGACCCTCATTTAGTTAATTTCATGATTCCCATGAGTGCGGATGAATAATGGTAAACGTAAAGCCGAAAGCTTACCAGAGAGGCGGGGACTTGATCATGCTAGCTGTCAAAAATAACCTGGCATTATTATTTTATTAAATGGAATGCACAGGAGTAGGATTACCCCCTATTGATCTTGTATTCATAGCTCAAAACTTTCTTGTCTGGCCATTTTGGAAGATCTTATAAACTAAATGAATTGGTGCACATATTGTTTTTCTTGTTTGTTATAAATCTGTCAGTTTATCAGAGTAAAAGAGTATGATCTATAAGATCTTATGGCTGTTTTTCCTCTTAGTTGGTTTACCATCAGCCATCACTGCATCTGTTAATGACTTGATGTTATAAATCCATTTTTGTTCACTTCAAGACTGGACAGTTAAGCTTAGATTTTGACTGATCGGTTCAGGTGTAACATCATATTGGTTTGTTTAGTTGGTGAAATCTTTGAACCTATTTGCTTAGCATAATAAAATAAACCTCTAAAATCGACTATATTTATGGTATGATCATCCTTGTATGCTGCAAGTCCTAAAATATATTTTTTATATACTTATCTAGTGGTTCAAAAATGTGGAAAACAAATTATTCTGTGTGCGTAAAAAAAATGACCATGTTAGTCCTGTGATAAGTTAGAAACACAACCTAAATATCATGCATTGGTGTTTAGGAGGACTTCGAGTCACATTGTCTGTATCATGCATTCCGTATCTGATCAACTGCTTGATGCTTCATTTCATACCTTTGGATACCTTTTATTTGATAGCATGAATAAATATCCTGTATTGTTAGTTTGAAAAGGACTTTCATTCACATTGATCGATGGCTTGACAACTATCTCCGTCCAAAAATATAATGGATTCTGGCTACACACACAGACAAGTACTTGTCTAGGTACATAGCCAGGGGTAGTACTTTTTATTTTATATAATCTAAATATCCTGTATTGGTAGTTTGAAAAAGACTTCAAGTCACATTTTCAATTGCATGCACTCCATATCCAAAAAACCTTTTGACATTTCAATATATTCCTCTGGATACCTTTTATTTGATATAGCTTTTGGTGGTCTTTGTGGTGAGATCTTGCATTACCTATGGCTGCATGCTGCTTACATGTTCTAAATCATAGATGTAAAAAATCATAAGTTATACTCCCATCCCCTTCCTGTGCAGTGTAACCACTTATATTAAACACTTTTCTGGTTAATGTTATTATTCTTATTTGTTGTTACTGTTGCACCTATTCCATTATCGAGAATTTGTTCATGTGTAGATTTTCTTATTTTACCTGAAACCAGGGGCTATAACATTTTAGAAAGTAGTTCAATGAAAAGGATTTCGATGTCATGGGTCTCAGTCTGATCATCTAACTGTTTTCTACTGTAGACTGGTTGTTTAGCATGTTCAGTGCTCCTTGTTTTCCTCATGAACTCTCTCTCTCTCTCTTGACAATCCTGACCGACAAGGATCCACTGTAATCTGATTGGTTAAGTAGTTAATTGCGTGAAGAAACACTGATTGAGTGATGATCCTTAAGCATGGAATTGGAATTTTTCTGTTGCTAGCTGTATTTGTTTTTGTAATTCTATATCAAAATTTCTTGGTGATAACTAGGCATTTCTCGAGGTGGAATTTTTTTTAAAAGAAAATTATTTTTCCTATGGGTCCTTCCCTTCTGGTTATGGGTATGGGTAATTGAATTCTACTGCTTTAGATCTCGGTCTAGTGTCCAATGTGCATTGATGAGCCCTTCTCTACTTTTAGGCCTTCTGGCGTTGCATGCATGAACAAGCAATAGCACACTCAAGTCATCCACAACTATCACAAATGTCTATTTTCTGATAGACTTGGACTCTAATTATCTCCTTGTATGTGATGTAAATCCTGCCAAAATATTATCTCGCATCTTACCCTTTTTTTTTTTTGGGGGGGGGTGGTGGAAGAGGTTGGAACTCTGCAAATCAATTAGGAAGGAAAAGAGTTTTGTACAGCAATACAACACTCAAGCCAAGTCTAGAGGAGTCAAAAAAGCATTACTGAAATATCTTTTTAATCATGAAGTCTTTCACATTGATACATGAATGCAATCCTGGTGAACTGACATGTTTGTATGCCTGCAAATGCCTGTTCACGATATGCTAATATATGAGAGGTTATGTGTTATTGCAGTTATTCCAGATTCTTTGATTTTTTTTCTCATCTGCATTTTTAATTTATTAGGATAGTGAAGCATCAAACCCTGGTTAGCTAGGAAACTTGCGAAAACCAGTTTGTCATGGAGGTAGACCCCAGGTTGGAAGCACTGGTGGTTGTCCTCACCTGGAGGCACCAACCAATCTGTTTGAATTGTTTGATTTTGATGCTCAAAGCTTGCTGAACTACATATTATTATGATTGCCAATAGTGCAAGGTGTTCATACCTTCATTCAGCATGGACAAAGACAGTAATGATTTGGATGAAGATTCAGAATTTGATCTGCGTTAATTTCATGATACATCCCTACATGCAAAATTTTTGAAGTGCATGTTTTCTTTCCAGGATATAAATGTCACTATTCCTACTAACTGAGGATTGTTTTCCCAAAAAAGGACTGAAGACTGTCACATCCATCTAGTATTTTAACCTGTTAGGAGTTGGTATGACAGATTTTACTCAAATTGTGTAAATCATGTATCTGTTAGAAGTAATCCTTGTGTTTAGATGCTAGTATTAGTAGTACAGTATGGAACTATCTAGCTGCTGCAACTGACAGGAAGTAGTCAAGTTTGTTTTCTCTAATGGATAGCTGCAGCAGGCCTGTTTTTCTTAGGTACTAAGTATAGTAGAGCTGTTAGACAGCTAGTTGTAGTAGTCAATTTTAGTTTTGCTAGGGTACAGCTGTGTAACAGCTAGTTTAGGTGAGTTTACAGCTGTATAACAGCTGCTAGGAAGCTGGTTTGGGTTGCAAACCATGCCATGCTATATATATGTAACCATATGCCATCAATGAAAGTAGCTCTTTGCCTCATTCACTAAAGGTTGCAAGCCCTAGCCGCCCTAGCCACTGCTAGAGCTGGTGTGCAGCAGCGCGTGTGTGTGTGTGTGTGTGTGTGAAGAGCTCAAAGCTCTTCTTCCACCTTGGGTCAGGGAGGGAGAAGAGGGAAGGTGAGCAGGTCCTGCTCACCTAGCTGCTGGTTCAGCGGCTAATAGTAGTTCAGTTTGCCACATCCTGGAGCAGCAAAGCTGCTGTGTTCGTGTGTGTGCAGTGAGCTCAAGCTCATCTTCTTCCTTGGGTCAGGGGAGAAGGAGAGGGAAGGTGAGCAGTTCCTGCTCACCTGGCTGCTTGGTCCAGCGGCTAACAGTATCTACATTCATAAAGTGATTTATTCCATGGGTTTCCCTCTTAGAGCCTGTTTGGATACACCAACTAAACTTTAGCTAGCTAAATTTAGCTGCTAGACATCTAAACAGCTCAATTAAAGGACTAGCTAAAGTTTAGCTGGGTTTAGCTACTTCAACCCTGCTAAAGCTAGCTAAAGTTTAGCTGAGTCTATTAGCTAGAGCATCCAAACATCCTTGATAAAGTTTAGCTAGAAAATTTTTTTAGCTAGCTAAAGTATTACATTGAAATTTTAGCTAGCTAAATTTTAGTTGGGTCTATCCAAACAGGGCCTTCAGTTTTTCCTTATGTTTCTTTTATCCAGTGTTTATGCTCCTGTCAGTTCCATAACATTGTATTGTTTATCCTCGATTATTTCTGTTGTTAAATGTACTTGGAATCTTGGATACAGTTTTATTTAAGATTTGTGGATATTTAGTCTTATAAAGTACCTAATGAAACTTAAAATGTTAAACTGTTGACAAGGGAATCCAAAAGGAAGAATGCGACAATGTAATCACATTCTTCGATTTTTTTCTTTTGATGTTTATTAGCAGTACTACATTAATTATTCCTTAGTATTGTTTATCCCTGTTTTGTTTCCCTTAGGATTACTAAAAAGCACTTGTACACTACATCTTCTTGCACTCAAAGCAGGGGCTATGGTTTCTCTGCCATTTGCAGACATTAATGTTTTTTTTTTCAGTAGAACCCGTTTGGCCTGTGTTCTTCAACTGAACCCATTCTTTAGTCTACTATAACTGTACAAGCTGCATCAACACTGCACATTTCAACGTCATGTTGAATCTACAATACATGGATTAGTTCCTCGCATGTCATAGTCATGATTGGGGTTGTCTGTATACTTGTCTATCTATTTGAAATTAGTTCTTCCAGTACAATTGTGCTGTGAATCCTTGTCGATGACCTATAGATATCACGTGCATCTACCCATTAGCATGTTGCAGATGTGGGATGTGGTGCCTAGTCGTCTGCCTCTTTCACAATGTTCTGCTATACCCTTTCAACATTTGTACATTTTAATTCATGTTCGTTGAATCTTTGGATGCTCACCTTTAACAGTCTAGACAGTACAAGTCGTATCTTCTGGAACGTGCTTTCTGGGTAAAAAAAAAGTGAAGGTTTATAGTTGCTGACTGTTTTGTGGGTGATAGAAATTAATTTTCTTGCTGCTTAGCTGGAACCTGTTTGGTTCCTGGCAGATAGTAGCTATCTGCTAATAACTATCTTTTTTGGATCCAAATAGGTAGGTATGGATAGTGGACTAGATAGTTTATTAGTTGGATCTCAAGATAACCACTATCTCACTAGTTGGACCAAATCAGATAATAGCAGCTAATGGCAACCCAGCCTTATCCCTTCCGTGACCGTCTCGCACTCGCACCGTCGGGGACCTCGCCAGCGCCACCAGGTGCTCATGCTGCGCCACACCCTCCGCCTGCGTGGCTGCGCCCCTCCGCCCCGCCTCCGCTCCTGGCCTCGCGCAGCCCTACTCTATCTCCATCGGGGACACTAGGGTCTCCTCCGCCAGCTTGGGGGCCGCGTCTTGTCCCTGCTCCAAGCGGATCCCCTCAGCTATATCAATTTTGAATGCCATGAAGCTTCGATCGGCTCACCTCCACTCCACTTGGTCCGTGAACAGGTGTGTCTGATTTCTGTTCCCACCCCCTCTCCTGAGAGACCGAGTGATCTACCTGGGTCTGAGCCCGCATCGTGCACCTAGGGGTTTGCCAAGCTGGATGAGGTGCTGCTGACCCATGATTTCTATCAGTGGAGGAAGTAGTAGTACTAGGAGATCTAGGATGTCGTCTCATCCATCTATTATTAGCTGTTACTGTTGAATATTTGTGCTTTGTTATGTGTTGCAATACTCGATTGCATTTAACTGAGGGATGGAGGCATTGTTACAGAATCACTGCCTTTTGCAACTGTGAGCCATGATTTCAGACTCTGGATCTAAGTTCCATCTAATTCTTCAGAAATTGTATACTGAACTCTCAATTTTTCAAAGGTCTCTGAATACTGTGCAGTGCTGAATACTGGAGGTCTTCACTTCTTGAGATATCATAGCTAGCCATGGGATACATAGCTAGTTCTGTTGTTTGGTCAGTATTAGATGTACTGAAGCTATATGACTATCATACATACTGTTATGTTTCAATTTTATGAAATGTTATGATTCCTGTTTCTTTTAGTGTGTTATCCTTTTGTCAATTATGATTCCTGATTCTTGTTCCTTGCATGAATAAAGAAGGAATTATGTGCATGGGTTATTATGCACGTTATATATTCTTGTGATAGGCTGGTATTTTATCAGTCATCCTTATTCTATTATTGACTACAATTGTTTATCATTTTTAGATCGATCTGTTTGGGGACGCCTTTGATCCCATCAACCCGACCAGCAACTGCCACGTGGACATGGATTTCTTCCCTGAATCAGAGAGTTGTGCAGCAGAGCATGGCGGTCCTCTCCGCCATGGTGGTTCCAGCGTACTCAACGAGCTCGATCTGAACTCCGAGGCCTTTGAGCTGCCGACCGGGCAAGGATACCATGACTTCAAGTTCATGGAGTCTGTGGCCCACACCAGCAATGCACAGGTCAGTGGCGGGCGTCGAGGTGATGGGCCACCTCGGTCTGCTGCCGGCGTGGACATGGATTTCTTCCCTGAATCAGAGAGCTCTGCAGCAGGACATGGCGGGCCTCTCCGCCACGGTGGTTTCGACGTACTCAATGGGCTCGATCTGAACTCCGAGGCCTTCGAGTTGCCGACCGGGCAAGGATACCATGACTTCAACTTCATGGAGTCTGTGTCCCACACCAGCAATGCACAGGCCAGTGGCGGGCGTCGAGATGATGGGCCATCTCAGTCTGCTGCCAATGCTGGCTGTGGCGGCAAGAGACGCGCCCTATCCAGTGGAGATGGTGCTGCCCTGCCCGTGAAGCCACGCCGCAACCCTCAGACTCTTGGGTCGGCTTCCAGAGGAACGCGAGGTTATCGTCGAGGCAACTCTGGTCGACCTCCTTGGGCCCCATCATCAACGCAAGCCCCCCGAGCAGCAGGAGGTGGGATTCCAGCAAGCAGTGAAACGCCTTGGGCCACATCGTTCACAAATGCAGCAGGAAGTGAGGTTCCTGCAGACAGCGGTACATTGTTCCCAAGTGCACAAGGAGGTGGGATTTCTCAAACCAATGCCACACGAACAACATTGTTCACAAGTGGAGCAGGTAGAGCAGGAAGTGTGATTCCAGAAGCTAGTAGCACATCTTGTAACATGACATTGTTCACGAGCGGAGCAGGAGGTTGGATTCCTGAAGGCACTGGTACAGCTCGGGCCATGGCATTCACAAGTGCACCCAGATGTCATTTTGCTGCAGTTGGTGGAACACCTGTAAAAGACATGTTCGCAAATGCAAGTGATAGCATTGGTGCAAGCCCTCTGTTCGATTTTCCTGAGGATGCAACTGAAGACATGGATGAAAATGATGAAGGATTTATTGATGAGGTGAGAATATTATCAATGCATCATTCCTTATGCTTATCATTTGTCTACTTTTTTTTACAACAATTTGTCTACTTTATCTGCTTGATAAAACTGTGCTTGAGATTATGATTTTTGTGGAAATTTATGGCTGAGGTTGATGTACTAGTAGAAACCGGCGCTTATGCATTTATGCCGCTGCTGCTTCTTATTTGTATATATGCTTCCAGTAATTTGCTTATGCTGCTGCTTCCAGTACTCCAGTGAATGTTTTGGATATGAGCAAACACAGTTTATTTCTGCTGCTTATTTCTGTTCACAAGTGCATCATATATAGGGGGTGTTTGGATATAAGCAAACACAGTTTGACAGATTGAAGTCTGTCATGACACTAAATGAATGTAACTGTGCAATGCATTGTAAGGACATCCAGAATTGAAGAGGTTGCAGCATGGTTATCCAGCTTACACACCTGAGCTGGGAGCAGCTTTTCCATAACTGTGCTGTGGATGGCTCAACTGCTTTTGTTCCTGGACAGGAGGAGTGCACTGAAGGTGACCAGGAGGATGTGCCAGAGGACAGGGAGGAGAAAGATGACCTGCAGGAGCAAGAACAACCTGATGCAACTGAGAATGACTTGTGCAGTCCTATGAGCACTTCAAGGAAGAGAGGCAGTGCTTCTACTACCTCCACTACAGCAAGAAGCCCTGACCAACCTGAGAAGTCCAAAACTCTAGTTGGCCAGTCCATCTCCACTTATTGCAGTCAGTCCTCCATGCAGTATGAGAGAGGAAGCCAACTCCTGGAGGAAGTTTTGAACAGGAAATTTGAGCTGATGAATAAGGTAGCTGAGCACAAAATCAATTACAAGAAGTTCAAGCAACAGATGTTGGCTAAATCAATCAAGACAGCAGAACAGCTGGCAATTGAGTGTGGTGTGAACCCAAAGAGCTCTGAGTGGTACTGTGTGGGGCAGATTTGCAAAGATCCAGTTGAAAGGGAGTTTTTCATCAGCATGCCTAATCCAGAATCTAGGCTTTCCTACTTGGAGCACTATCTCAAGAACCACAACTTGAAGGTATTTGAACTTAGTTGAAGTATTTGCTATCTGAACCTGTGTTTGAACTTGTCTTGTAATTTATTTGAACCTGGCAGTGATGTCTTTGTGTTTGAACTATGTTATCTGAACCTTTGTTTGAATTATGTAATGGTACCAGCAGTTATCTTATTTTGTCTTTGTGATTGAGCTGATTATTCTTTGAACCGCGTACATGTACTATATCCAGGGTACATCTGATTCTGATGATAGCTCTTCAAGCTCTGAGGATTGGGAATGGTTATGTGATGATGATTTTGATGACTTGGTGGATGTTGCAAATCTGGAAGATGAAGAGCAAAGACATACCATAGACAACCTGCACATTCTTGGTACGTACTATGAAACTTACTACTATGATAAAGCAAAGAAGACTACACCTCCAGAAACTGGGTTAGAATGGGTAGAAAGGAACTTGCCAAACAGTTATAAGTGTTTTAGCATGTTTAAGATGAACAGACCTACATTTGATAGATTGCACAACTTGTTGGTGGAGTCATATGGTCTAAAATCTACAAGCAAAAGTAATTCTGTTGAGGCATTAGGCATGTTCCTTTCGATGCTTGGTTTAGATCAGTGTGTCAGACAAGCTGAGAATAGGCTTGAGAGTTCTCGGTGCATAGAAACTTCCGCAAAGTTTTGAAAAGTGTTGTGAAGCTAGATGCTGATATAATTAAGCCATTGGATCCAGAGTTTAGTACAAGGCATAAAAGGCTGAATAATCCTAGATTCTACCCATAGTTCAATGATTGCATGGTTGTTTGTGATTTCAATATGAGATTCACATTTGTCCTAGCTGATATGCTTGGTTCAGTGCATGACACAAGGGTTTTCAATGATACAATGAACAAATATGGGGATAAATTTCCACATCCACCAGAAGCTATGGTTGTCTTGAATCCTTTGTGATGCATGTTTCCCATGTTGAATGATTGCAATTACTAGTACTTGCAGATTTATGCAGGAAAGTACTATCTAGTTGACTCTGGATAGCCCAACCAACGTGGTTACTTAGCTCCTTACAAGGGTACAAAATATCATCTTCTAGAATTTCGCAATGGTTCTGTGCCTAGAGGTAAGAAAGAGATTTCAACTATGCTCATTCTTCGTGAGAAATGTGATTGAGCGATGCTTTGGTATTCTGAAAATGAAGTGGAGAATTTTAAACAAAATTCCAAAGTATCCATTAGACGTGCAAACTAAGATCATAGTGGCATGCATGGCACTACATAACTTCATTAGGGATAGTACTATACCTGATTGGCACTTTGATCGATGTGATCGGGATGAGAATTATGTTCCATTGCAAGCAAGTGCAAATCAGCCATGTGAGTGCTCTAGCAGGTGCATCAGATCAGTCCATGAATGCATTCCGGGATGAAATAGCCGATGCTTTGTTCAATAAGAGGTTGATTTGTATGTGGTTCAGTTTTGAGGACAAATTTGCTCGTGATTTGTGTTTGAACTGTGTAATAAAAATAATTATTTGTGTAATAAAAGATCAGTTTTAGTGTGGTTTAGAAAAAAATTGATAGGAACAACAATGGGTTCCTGGCGCAGGTAGCCCCTTACGCTGTGCATGCATGCATGGATTGCATGCGTGCATATTAGCATTTAAGACAAATTTGCATGTCATATAATTGCATCTATGATGGGCAAATCAGTCATTTGGGACAGATTCTGCAATCTTTTGCCAAACAATCCAAACACCAATTTTTTGGCAAATCTTTTGCCAAATGAGAATGGCAAAAAATTTGCTTTAAGGCAAATCAAACCAAACAGGGCCATAGTGTCTAGTAAATGAAAGTGCAGCTGCTGCCTGCTGTTTTATTTAGTCAAAGTGATTCAGTGCTTGTAAATAGATGCATACTTGCCTCCTGTTAGGATCGGTGTCAGCAGTAGGCTGTTTTATTTATTTATGCTTGCCTCAATCATGGTTTTTGAGGCGTTGCGGCGTCCTGTGGCGCTGGAGGTACTTCACAACGCCTAGGCGCCTTCTAGGCGACGCCTAGGCGATATGGCGTAACTACAACCTTGTGGTGTCCTGCGGCACCTGAGGTACTCCACAACGCCTAGGCGACGCCACAAAAACCATGGCCTCAATTGCTGTTTTTACCATACTGATAGCAATAGGGACTAAAGCATTTCTTTTTTTGGTCTGTAGATCTAAGATTCAGAGAGTTAATTCATTGTATCACATTGAGAGAGCATCATTGTATCACATTGAGAGAGCATCAGTGTGATCCTAAATTTCTAGTCAATTGATGTTGGTGATATGATCCTAATTAATTGATATTGCTGACATGAATTCTACTTATTTTTTTAGGCTGAAAGTTCATCAAGTGAGGAGGATGAAAGTTCATCAAATGAGGATGAAAGTTCATCAAGTGAGGAGGATGAAATACTGCATTTTATATTGGCTTATCGGAGGAGGAGGCTGCTTATTATTATGGCAGTGATGTTAATTGTTGTTCATGAAGGTTTTCTGTGATAACCTTGCTACTGATTTGTTTGCTATGAGAGATTGACCGTGAGATCTTAATTGTTAGCTAGGTGAAAGTTTAAACATGAGATTGACTATGAGGTCTTAATGCTACTGGTTATGTATGAATTTTAAATATGTATTTTTGTTCATACTTCATGTGGGCAGCAGCAGCAGCCTCGTCAACACGCTCAGTAGCAGTAGCAGCAGCATGCTTGCAGTCTTGGCGCCAATGCATGTGTAGGAATTCAAATCTACTATCTCTCCATACAAAAAGCCTTTAGCTAATAAAATAGATACTAATAGTTATGCGTCCAAACACTATCAAGCTAATAGGTAGTTAACTAGGTAAATATTAAATATGAGCAATTATTTAGCTAAATACTAGTAGATAGTTAATCCAAGCAGACCAGCTAAGTGCCTGACTCATAGGTTGATTCTGGTAGGCCTTTTTCTTAGGCTATGTTTGGATCTTATGAGCTAGTAACTAGTTGACTAACAATTAGTCTATAGAGATTCAAACAGATAAACTAGTGGATGAACCAATGATTAATTTAAGATCTAACTAGTTACTAGTTACTACTCTCTGTTCTAAATTATAAGTCGTTTTAACTTTTTTGATACATTCATTTTGCTATGTATCTAGATATAATAATATGTTTAGATACATAGTAAAATAGATGAACCAAAAAAGTCAAAGCGACTTATAATTTGGAACGAAGAGAGTAGTTCAAAAAACCCAACTATTTGAACTTGTTTGCTCATTGGATCCAAACAGGCCCTTAGTCTATCTGCTCTGTACTTAGATATTAGAAATTTGGAATCTCAAATTAGCTAAAAGCATTATGATGTCGTACTTACAATTGTTCTTCAAATATGAACGAGTAAGAATATGAAGATGTTGTGCAGTGCGTTTGAACTATGCATGTTCTCACCTTAATAAAGGAGAAATTTTGTGTACCGTCATAATCTATAATGGCTATTAAACTCCGGATGTCTTTTAATAAACAGAATTTACCTTAAGATTTGATTAGGCCTAGCATTGTAATTTGGGAATCAATGTCGAACTTTAGATTGGTCTTTTAAATTAATTGACGGCCTAACATGTGTTTCTTTGTTAGTATTACTAGGTGAATATACCCCACGCGTTATCACGGAAATCGCTGATGATTTAGAATCAAATTACTTATACAAAAAGATAAACAATTATAAGTTAACGTTAGTGGATGACGTGGCATGCTGATGTGGACAACTATATCCATGTTATTAGATGATGTGTCTTGATCATAATTGCAAATGCTAGTTGGTCATAAATATATCTAATAGTGGATTGATGAGGTAGATAGCTTGCATATTGAGAGAAATAGCTAGTGAGGTTTAGCTTTCTAAGGGTATAGATAGAGATAAGCAAGTTGCGACTTTCCTAGCAAAAATGTTGCCGTGGTATTTGATCTAAGAATGGGAGTGTGGAGCGAGTATGTAGATTTTCTGAAAAAAATTCTTCAACATGTCTTACCCTAAAACATTTTTGTCTAACTTTTAGTCTACTTATTGACATTGCAAATTTTGATAGCCAACTAATCATGCACATAGTTTCTTCATTTTGGCGGGTGTTGCGGCGGCGCCAGGGATGGCGATCGGCATGGGCACGCCACCGTCGTGAAACCGTGACCAGTGCACCAAGGTGTACTAGGGCTGCGGATGGCGGATCAGAACGTCGGCAGCGTACGGGCAGATATTCCAGCTTATGCGCACATCGTTGAGCCTTAGGCTGTCTCCAACATGAGAGACATTGAAATATCCAAACCTAAAATGGGTCTCCAACACAATACCTAGAAGAACCGTTGGGTTTCAGGAGAGGCATAACCCAAATGTGAGTATCCTCTCTACTGGAGACCTATTTATAGAAAGAGTTGTTTTTTAAGTTTTATTGTTGAAGAAGACTAAAAATAAATATTAAACCATTTATCCGTAAGACTACTCTAAAGGACTAATGTGTCTTGTTTTTGGAGGATCTTATAAGGATGAAAAAGGTCAGTGGGCTTAAAAATGATTTGGGCTTTTGGGCTCATATTAATGGGCCAACAAATTTCGGCATATCTACTCGTTAGATCTCAGAGGACTGGAAGCTCCATCTGGACCGTAAAACATTCCATCGGACGGCTACTATGAATGTCTCGTACTCTCGTGGACTCACTGGCCCTGGCCCAGCACGGGAGCCGCCGGCAGCCGCATCCCCCGCACGGCCGCGGCAGCACCACTCCGCTCTCCACCCCTCCCATGGCGACCAGGGCGGCGGCAGCCACGCTTACGGCGGCCACGTCCTCACTCCTCAGGCAAGCTCTTCGATTCTGCTCTCCTACACTAGTTTCGAGCAGCAATCGCGCCCAATCCCGTCCGACCCAAGTCGTCTTTCCCTCTCCTGTTACAGGCGCTCTGCCTCGCTGCGGCCGCAGGCTCTCCGGGTCCCCCACCGCGTGCCTCCCAAAAGGTGTCTATCTGTGCTCATGTTCACTGTAATTTGTATTGACTTTAGGTCTCGTTCGTGCTGGCAAGGCTTGGCTTGTTGATTTGTTCGTTTCTTTGGATTGAATTTGAGTCGTTGCGGCCTCGCCTACTATCTTCTGCATTACCTGCTTTCTGATGGTATCCTAGTGGCTAGTACAATTCCTCTCACTACTTGCTTGCTAAAGAAAGCTATGCTTGGCTCTATAATAATTTGTAGGAGAACGGTGGTTAGAGTTGTAATTGTTGGGCCTTGTTCTCTTTCACCTACTTTCGCAAGTGTTTTCACTCTCTCTCCATCACATCAATTTATACCCACATATATGGAGCATTAAATGTAAGTGAAAAAAATAACTAATTATACAGTTTAGTTGTAAATCAAGAGATAAATCTTTCAAGCCTAGTTGGACCATGATTGGATAATATTTGCCAAATACAAACGAAAGTGCTACCGTTGCTCAGATTGCAGAAAGTTGCAATCTGAACAAGACCCAGAGTTAACATTGGATGTCAGTTTAAACACTTGACTGAATCGAGAGAAACTCCCTCATACTTAGTCATGGACAGTGCAAGGCGAACATTAACTTATTAAGGCACAAGGAAATCATTTCAGACATAAGCTTTTGTGTTGGGCCAATATCCAGGTCCACTAGAAATCAGTAAGTGTGAGTTGAAATATCTACAAGTTTGTCAGTAGAAATACATGACAAGTACCTCAGGTGGTCTAGTCTTCTGTGGACATTCTTCATTCCGGTCAATTGGTAGTCAGTAGCAAGGAGGAAGGACTCATAACCTTTGTTACCCATTCCAGATCTCCTGCAAAATGGTCGTTGTGATCTCCAAGTTTGTTGTAGTGGTCATAAAAACTTCCATGTGCAAACTGATCGAATTCAATATTCAGCCAGATCCCTGGCAGGGCATGGTCCGGAACGGCCTACTTTCAGTTGCTAATTATCTTGAGTTTCTAATAATTTCAGTTCCTTTGAATTTTTAGAGCCATCTCTTTTAGCCTTTAACACATCTATGATCCTCAAGAAGTCTAAAGTTGATTTCTGATACGTTTCCCTGCTACTTTAGATTTGTGCGCCATATTGCTTCATCAACAAACGAGGAAGCTGCAGCCAAAGCAGCAGCTGCCACCGCCGATACTGGAGGACCAACCATGTGGGTCTCATAAGCTTGCTTCTTTTACAGTTTTACTCTGTTTTGTGGCACGGAATATTCACTTTTGTTTAATTTGCTCAGTTTTGACAAGATCATTGCAAAGGAAATTCCTTCAAGCATTGTATATGAAGATGAAAATGTGTTGGCATTTAGAGATATTAATCCACAAGCCCCTGTGCACGTTCTAGTCATCCCAAAAGTAAGAGATGGACTAACTGGATTAGACAAGGTAAGTATTCTAGTTCATATTATGTGCACAAGGAGTTGAACCTGTAAAACATTTTACCATGAATTTCATGATTCATGACATTTCTACATGTTCTCAGGCTGAGCCAAGGCATACTGAAATTCTGGGCCAGCTTCTTTATGCAGCGAAAGTAGTAGCAGAAAAGGAAGGTCTAGCAAATGGGTACCGTGTTGTCATAAACAATGGAGCTGAAGGATGTAAGGAGCTCAGGCGCAACCTTCATCTCACATAATTTTTTCTGCTTCTTCCAAAAAATGTTTTCATTTTGATGCTAATAGTGTGCCATTTATCTGTCCACAGGTCAATCTGTCTATCATCTGCACGTGCATGTACTAGGTGGAAGGCAGATGAAGTGGCCACCTGGTTAAATTACGAAGGGGGACATGTTGATTTCTTTTATGTCGAGCATACCCTCTTTGTGAGTTTGCTGCTTGTCTGACTGTTGTTCCAAAGAGAGAAAAGAGTGATGTACTAGTATCTGCCCCCTTGATGTCCCCCCCTTTTGAGCACTCATATCTGTAATTACTGAGTTTTTGCAACATTTTGCTAATGAAAAACTTTTGTGGCAGATTCTTTAAGAATATTAAACAGGTCTAAGAATTATCCTGGCAAACAATCAGCCGCCATAATTCAGAAGTTCGTCAGCTGTTTCAGCAAGTTGAAGATCTAAGTTGGAGCTTTGTTGATTTTTCCAACTTGTAATAAGCTAGCCCATGAATGTGCTAAACTAGTATCCCGTGACAACCTGGTGGAGTGGCTTGTACCACCGCCGGGGTTATGGGGTATTATAGATGATGATTGTAACCATGTTCATGATGACCTCTGGCTATTAAAAAAACGTGCATATTTCGGATGGCCCTTCCGTGAGATTATGGTTTTACCCATATGGCACATCTTCAATATTGTTTGAACCATCCAGGTGCTGAGCAGTGAGCAGGATTATTAATTCTTTTTATGTTGGAATCCAGAAGAAAGCAGCTGGCTCAAAAATCCAAATGGACTTCCTTGCAGCTCGATCAAAAATCAAAACGGACTTCCTTCTGTTCGATTTTACATAACTAGATAGACCAAGTGATGTCTTTTGTTGCACATGTACACACATCCAGAGCACCAAGTTTCACCTGAGCCATGTGACATTTTACAAGAAGCATAGACGGAATACCCTGAGTGGTAATTGATCCGTAGGTTTTACTGTGCTCGAAAACCGACAAAGCAAGAGAAGCATTTAGTAACACTTTTCTGATATATGTACATGATGGAATAATGATTGATAGAAAATACAACAACAACGAATCCTGCAACAATAACGTTTGGTGGCCATAATTCTGTTCGGTGCTTATAATAAGCGAAAACCAAAGTGTTATCAGGTTGTTCGGCCATCATAATCACTCTAATGAAATTATTGCATGCTAAAAACCAAATTTTCAGGTCAAGCACAGCTCATTTCTGGTGTCAAGGTACACTTTCTCTGCCCATCCCACATCCTCCATCAGCAACTTGGCACGCTGGGACTGGATGCTCACCGTTGCCCAGTACATGCTCGTCTGGAAGAGAAAAGACATTTGTTGAAAGATTGAACCCGTTCTGGAAGAGAAGACATTTATTGAAAGAAAGATTGAACCCGTTCCGGAAGAGAAAAGACAATTCTTGAAAGACTGAATCCATTGTTGAAAGATTGAATTGTTTAGAGAAGAAAGAGACGTTGTTTGCAGTCAGAACAGGTTGGTTAGCTGCATTGAGAGGTCGCAAGAATCAGATGGCGCCGAGCCTGCCCATGCCAGGACAGGCTACACAACAGAGACGCATACGAATACGTGCAGCAGATGCAGCGAGCACGACAGCGCCTTGGCTGGGGCAAAAAACGGCAGCGTCACGAGGAGGGGATGGCCGGGTGGGCGCACGAGGGACCATCTGCTTAACAGGCAGCCTCCAATGCAATGCAAATGCAATCTCCGTCCGTGTCCGGGCATGGCTCGCGCAGTCGTGCTCTGATTTCGTCTCGTCTCGCCGTCGTCCCCTTGCCTTCGCACACGCCAAAACTGTAGCAGCGTGCTCTCCTCACTCCTCGATCTACTCATTTGTGCGCCCCAAATCCTGGGTGGGGAAGGAAGAACACTTTGCTGGTGTGAGAGGTTGAAGCTGCCAGCATGATCTGGCTGCTCAAACGCCCGCCGGCCGGCCGGCCGGCTGGCCAGAGTCTCAAGTGCTCGGACCGGAGACGCGTCACCAGGTCATGTTGCAGCTTCACTCTCTCGCAACCAGCAAAGGGCGGCAAAGCACATCATCTCATCGTGGAGGCTCCCGTCAGATGATGAGTTCCTTTTCCTTCGCCGGTATGTGCTTGTTTCATCTTTATTTATTAAACCAAGCATCATGCATGTTTCACAGGAGTAGGGTTCGTGTATACTTCGTTGTTTGTCCAAAAAAAAGAAAAGAAATAACAACAGTGTCTCTGAAGTCTGAACGTACTAGCAATTTGTGTTAATGTGTTGGCGTTTTGTAGTTGCTGGTTTCTCAGCAAGGCATTAGGATAAGCTGAGGCTTTAGAATGCATGCTATTACTCATTCATCTTTTTAATCTCTTTTTTGCTAAAGAAAGCTTATTCCTTAACCGCAAGCAGAGAGTGCAAGGGGGCGACAAGTCAATTATTCAGTTTTTTAAATACAATAATTGTTTTTTTTTCCCTTTGCGTCATGAATTATTGCTTGTATAGTTGTATAGATTCAGTTAGTAGCTAGGCTTCTTCTATCCACCTTTGCTACATCCGTCCGTGCATTTTAAAGTATGATGCCATAGTCGAATAAATTCAAATTTTATCTTGATTTGATTACTACTGGATTTTGTTTAATTCTCTTCTCTCAAGAAGATTATTGTGTCTACTAGTTATTGGTAATTTGTCTTATTTTACAATGATGTATATATACATCAAATATATGAGCGACAATTACATCATGATTAGTAGGAATAACAATTACATAAAAAAAGCCTTGACACCCCTCTAGGAATTTCAAGCTCATTTCCAACGTGGTATCAAGGGGCAGGCTCTAGGATTAGGCCGGGTTTGGGTTGCCGCTCGTGCGGTGCCACAGACACCATCATCGTTCACGCTGTGTGCGCCACTTGGTTGTCCATCACTGCCGACTCGAGGAGAACCCACACGGCTCCTCCTACCACTACCCACCTGACGCTCCTCTCCGTGTTTCCTGCACGACTCCTCTTGCTGCTGTACCGCCTAGCCGGCTAGCCTCCTTTCCGCACGACCCGCATGGCTCTTCGTGCCATATCGCCACCTCGCCTTCTTCAATGGTATCCTCTTCGAAGAGTGGCAGTACCAATGGACTTCACTATGATTACTATTACAAAGATGGCCATGTGGAGACTCATTCTTCAGGCAATTAAAGAAGGCTCACTCTTGCTGAGGTGCTCATTCCTCACATAGTCCTGGCAATGGTCCTATTAGAGGATCTTAGAGTAGCTTGGATAGTTCTGAGCACAAGAGGTACTCATGTTGCTCCGTCGCTTTGCAACCTTTGCATCTACCGGGGTTGCTAGTTCTGTTGGTGTAGCTTTTGAACTTTCAATTTACTTCTATTGGTACTTCTTAGGGTCTGTTTGGTTGGGCTTTTAGCTGTGACTTTTGCTTTCAAAAGCCAAAAGTTCAACCAAAGGGTTTAAAAGCTAGATGTGCTTTCACCTAAAAACAACTTTTAGTGTAGTACAAATTCAAAAGCACATCTACACCTGTTTTTACTGGCTTTTGAGATGGACAACTTGGAGAAAATTACCCACTGTCGCTGGTTATGAGAAGAAGATAACGGTTCGCTGCCTTTCTATTCCACATCTGTTCAACACCCCCATCAGCTTCTCCAGCGACGGCCCCTCCCTCTCCGGCGAGCAGCTTTCACCGGCGCACGGCGGTGTCCTGGCCAGCACTAGCACGCTCCTCCGGCCAGCGCCTGTGCAGCTCAGGGCCGCCAGCCACGACGCCACCTCACGTCGTTGCCCTTCACCGGCGGCCAGATCCAACGGCGAGGCACCCACAGCTCGCGGTTTCGGTGGCGCCCCCACGGCCAAAGCTGCATCTGCCCATGTTCCCGGCGCTCGCGCACCTCTCCGATTCGGCCGGCCGGCCACAGCTCCCTTCCCGCATGCGCGGCTCCTCTATAGAATCCGCACGAACTGCAGCAATACGCAAGATTCTAGCTGCTCCCACACGGACGGCAGCTCCCTCTCCTCTCATCAATCCGCAAGCACGGCCATGGCCACTCTCTGCTCCAGACGGCGACGGTGAAAACAACCACGGGAGCGTCGGCCATGCCTTGTGCTCTGCTTTCTCTGTACAGGATGAGGATGGCCACAGTGGCATACCATGTCACTTTGCCGTTTTCTTTATAGAAAAATAAAAGAAAAAATACACTTGAATACTAGTATACCTACCATGTACAGGCAACAAGCGTGAACCGTACATCTCTAGATGTGCGGCCACGATCAACTAGCAAGCTACGCCTTTACAATGCAATCCATGCTGACAAGAAAAACTTAGAATTTTTTCTTTCTAAAATAGTCATTTACATGTGAATTAGTGAACAAATTAGATTTTTGTAAGCAATTTACATATCAACATTCATCAGGCCTTTAGGGACATTATAGGTATTTTTTTCAAAGCTTACACTCACAACTGCTTTAACCAAATGGCCTTCAGCTTTTTCCACAGCTGCTTCTGCACAGCTGCTTTTTCAAAAGCCACAGCTCACAGCAGCTTTTTTAAAAGCCACAGCTCAACCAAACAGAGCCTTAGTCTTCCACTAAGGCACCATCATCTCCCCTCAAAAAAAAAAAAAAACCCTAAGGCACCACCATATATCCAACTGCACCATTCTTGATTCTAGCACTTTCATATGACTCGTGATCGTGTTGGTCTTTACTCTATTCGTACTTCTATCCTATTAGTGTTCATTTTTTAGATAAGGGAACAAAATTCCATCCTATTATTATTCATACCATTGACGGCTCGCTTCTGTCTGTTGTTGCCATGTTGGACATGAAACTCTATTTGTCCTCTTTTTATGTTCCTAAGTGTTTCTTATGTTCCTAATCGGACGGTCTGACGGTGTAGTTAATCTCCATTGGCCAACACAATGATTATGGTTGCATGTTATTCTTGACTTCGACTCTTGTCGTGTTTAGGGTCTCAACACATGAGTTGTGGTTGGTACTGGCCCATGGTCCGTCGGTATGATTCTCAACGTTTATAGAAGCTCGACTAGCTTCATCCTCCCTTGTACTGGCATTGCTAGTATTTTGAGATCTGCTTCTGCTATGCTAGCCTTATCTTTTTTGCTTAGTGGCATTATTGATTAAGATATTTATATGGTCTGCGTGCTAGCCTTATCTAGTGGGTTACAAGAAACTGGTAAAAGCTGCGTAGCTTCTTGTTTTTTAAAAATCTACCAAAAACTGGTATAAAAATGTGACGAAAAATGACCTGTTTGGACCTTAGTTTACAAAAGCCAGATTTTAAGAATTGGAGGGGGTCCAAACAGGCTCTATGTGGGTCGCATCGAAGCGCACAGCAAGCCCAAAGCACTGAAACAGGCTAATATGGTGAACACGTCACGAAGACTATTTCGGCCCAGCAGGTCAGAAAACCGATTAACTTTTTTTTGAGAAATAAAACTGATTAACTTTTGTCGGTTACCGCTTCCACGCCGAACTACCGGCGCATAAGACGCCCCCGTTTTGCCCAGCCAAAACCGAAAGAATTGGGCAAAAGTGAAGGACACAGGACCGACGCGGTGTGAAGGACACAGGACCGACGGTCTAGCATGATCTGGATTTAATATTATTAGTTATTTGGATAGATGAGCATCTCCAACAGTTCCCCATCTTAGGTTACTATTTTTAGTTTTTTAGCAAAAACAGAAAAAACCTTCTCCAACAATTCTCCATCTCAGGTTGTCATTTATCCCAAGTTGGGAAAAAGAGCCTCCGCGCGCACATATATGCGCGCTCGACTCCGCGCGCGCATGTGACGGTATTAGAAGAGATGGAAGGGTGAAAAAACAATTTTGTTTCTGCTTCAGGGTTTCTGATATAAGTTTTTAAAAGGTAGAAGGCTATAAACATAAATTTGTTTCTGTCTCAGGATTTCTGGTGTAAGTTTGATCTGTGTTTGGCAAGTGAATTATGCGAAACTATTGGAGAGAGCCTATTTTTCACTTGCCATATATTTTACAGAGTTGCCAAATCACAAGATTTGCCAAGTGAATTTTGACAAACTCTTGAAGATGCTCTAATTTAGATAGATAGACTTTAGTTTCTTTCTTAACGTAATGATACTCAAATTTCTAGGAAGATTTTCTGCGATCCGTGAAAAATACACAACACATGTTGTGGGCCTGCATCACTGAACTAATAATTAGTTGACTAGCATTTAGTTGATAAAAATTTAAACATGTGAACTAGTGGATAGACTAACAACTAATTTAAAATCCAACTAGTTGTTAATTTATTAGTTCATAAAACTTAACTATTTAAACTAGTTGTTAGTTTATTAAATCAAATATACCCTAAATACTGCTCCCTCTGTTTTAAATTATAAGTCGCTTTGACTTTTTGAGTTTATCCATTTTGCTATATATCTAGACAAATTATTATTATTATATCTAGATACATAGTAAAATAAATATTCTAAAAAAATCAAAGCGACTTATAATTTGAAATAGATGGGACACTCAGCACGGGAAGACGAGATGAGTGGCTGGCATCAAATCCGTGAAGTACCAAACAGAACTGAGTGGCTGGCGTCCAGACTTCCATAGTCCAAGCACGGCTACTGTAAAAAGGGTTTCACAGTAAAGGAAGGATAAAACACATCCCATGTCATATTAGGTTGTTCAGGGCACGCCTCCAATTTATTCACTGCTCATCTGGCAAAACTAGAAGAGACGCGCCTACTATCATGGACAGGCAAAGAGGACTTGCATTTTTGCACTATATATACTGCAGTACCAGCCTACGCGTCGTCAAGAGCAAGGACACCTGGGAGTGTCTTGCCTTCCAACAGCTCCAGGCTCGCACCACCACCAGTCGAAATGTGGCTCATCTTGTCTGCCAAACCAGCCTTCTCGACCGCAGCAACAGAGTCTCCACCTCCAATGATGGTTGTCACGCCTTTAGCAGTGATTTCAGCTAACTTCTTGGCAATAGCCTGAACAGATAAGAGATGAATTTAGGTAGATAACACAAACACAGAGGTGCAAATAATTCGTATGCAAGTTATCACTCACATCGGTGCCAGCTGCAAACTTCTCAAACTCGAAAACTCCCATAGGCCCATTCCAGATGACAGTCTTAGTGGTCTCCAAAGTCTCACTGAAAGTCTTGATAGAGTCAGGGCCAATATCCAGGCCCATCCAACCATCAGGGATAGATGATGCAGGAACAGTCTGCAAATGACGGCAGGTGTCAGCATGAGCACAGAGTGAGAGAATAATTATATTTTCAAAGATTTCTGCACCAATGAAGATACTTGGCATAGTACTTCCATTTTTTACCAAAACTTGAGAATCTGGCTTATGTTGCATTGCCAAGGTGCAAATACCTTGGCTTACTCAACAGAGTTGTTGGTGCAGGTTCTACATTACATTGTTCAGTTGCTACCCAAGATAACTCGAGAAGACACTTCACGTAGGCTAACATGAATACTTGCAATAAAAAAAACTGCATCTTTTGTAGGAGCAATCTCCATCTTTTGTAGGAGCATACCTTGCTGTCAGCATCTGCCGCAAATTTGTCGGCCACTACAACATCAGTGGGAAGCAAGAGTGAGACCCCCTTTGACTTGGCTTTCTCAATAAGTGAAGTTGCCAGTTCAATGTTGTCTTCCTCAACAAGTGATTTGCCTACAGCATATCCCTGGGCCTTATAAAACGTGAATATCATACCACCACCAAGGATGAGAATGTCAACCTTAGCCAATAGAGACTCAATCACCCCTATCTTCGTTGACACCTTTGATCCACCGACAATTGCAGCAAATGGCTTCTTTGGGTTGGCAACAGCACCAACAAGATAGTCAAGTTCCTGAAATGTGAAGAGCTCTTAGTTGAAAGATGAAAACAATATTGCAGAACCTTTCAATGTTGTCAAGTTGCAGGTAATTGTAAGCTGAGCCTCAGTCAATGAAAAGCCATCAGTGCTTTGCAACTTGAAAAGGAAAAATATTATTGATTCTTCACAATGGAGTACATAAGAGACCAAATGAACTCCAGAAAATACCTTCTGCATAAGGAAGCCAGCCACAGCAGGTCTCAAATACTTGGTAACTCCCTCTGTTGAAGCATGGGCTCTGTGTGCCGTACCAAAGGCATCATTTACATAGAGATCAGCAACAGATGCCAGCTTCTTGGCAAATTCAGGGTCATTCTTCTCTTCCTCCTTGTAGAACCTAACATTTTCTAAAAGCAGAACACCTCCGTCTGGTAAAGACGCAGCCAACTTATGAACCTCCTCACCAATGCAGTCATTGGCCATGACAACCTTTTATAACAACGTATAGAAGCAAATAAAGGGCAGATAAGATGAGTTATTGTTCCGGTTTTTCATACTATGTACAAGAATGAACATGAGTTATATTTTCATAATGCATACATTAACTCCAAGGAGCTCAGACAAACGCGGGACAAGAGGCTTCAAGCTGTACTTGGGAGTGACACCTTTTGGACGTCCCTGAAGAGACAACAGTGACTGTATTAGAATGACAGTAATCAAATGAAATAATTAAGGAGTTAATCTCAGAAGCTTAAATATCATTGAGGAACAAATGTTTCTCCAAGCATAAAATATTTTGTCTGCTACTTATTAAGGGAAATCTTCTTTTTGGGTTGACCTAATAAAAGCTGAAAATCGTATTAGGCTGCTCACTGGTGGCGACTCTATTCGTGTATCCATGTCTTGGCTGACATCTGCAATTCAAATCCGATAAGATATGATTTATGTAGGTTCATTGTTAGCTTATGGGACTCGAACATGTAATATATATTGGTTATAATGTAGATAACAAACCACGTCATTTGAAGAAGAAAGTCTGAAACTAAAGACTGAAACCAGCATGCTACAGAGACGGCTTTAAATTTTGATGACCAAAGACAATTACTGAACAATTTATAACAGCAATCACATGATTAATCAAATGGGCATGTCTAAGTTAAAAGATGTAGTCTTGCACAACTCTGAATCTAATATCGCCTTTTCTCAAGTCAAACCATCACCCTTTAAAATTACTGTGACCAAACTAAGATACAATTTCAAGTAATCAAATTTTGGCTGACAGTGATGTATATTTGGCACATAAATATAATTTAGGCCGTGCTTATCCTTCCTGAATACTGAATAACAGGTATCGATACTAGTACACAATACAAATGTACTCCGATGCTACAAATCACTCCTGAATACTGAATAAAACCTTACACAGGACTGTACCCGATGCTACCAATCGCCCAAATTAGCATCATATCTCATACACTTCGAGCACAAGTTGTAGAAAATTAAACAAGTAGACACAGAGCAAGAAACCGCTGCTCACCAGATGGCTGGCCAGGATGACCTTGGCGCCCTTCTCCATCAAGAACTTGATGGTGGGGACGGACGCGCGGATGCGGTTGTCGTCGGTGATCTTCTGGCTGTCGTCCAGCGGCACGTTGAGGTCGGCGCGGAGGAACACCTTCTTCCCCTTCAGATCCGCCTCCGTCAGGGTGCCCACGCTCCGCTTGGTCGCCATCCTCCCCTAAAGTCCTAAACCCTGCGCCAAATCCGATCCCCACAAGTCACGGCAAACGATTATCTCCCGACATCAGGCATCAACTGAATTGTGTACTGATCGAGAGACGGAGAAGGAAGCCTACCAGGGAAAAGCTGATCGATTCTTGAAGCCGGATTTGGGTCCGAGGTGGGAAGAACAGGAGCAGCTTTTGTTACGAGGAAGGAAGCCACGGGAAGGTGCTGAACTTGTTTATAGCGTTTGGGGGTCTTTGGGGAAGCGAGGCTCGTCGGCGAAATGGGCCCACGTGTCGTGATTGATGACACGTGGGTCCCAGTGGCCAGTGGCCGTAACGGTATGGGTGGGCAGCGCGCTCGAGGGTTCTCTTCTTTATGCGTGCGGCGCCGTGGGTTTGTGTACACGCGGATTATGGCGTTGGGCCTGGAAACGTATGGACGGCCCAGATTTTGAGTGCATCTATTATTTATTATTTTTGATGAGATGAGAGAAGAAGCTTCTGTAATGTGACGCGTGGAAATGGGCTTTGGACGTGGCTGTGTACAGGTGGCTGTCGTTATCTGCAGTTGCATGATTTGGCTCTGCACTCAGGCCATTGTTTGTAGTAACGCGAAAATTACGTGCCTGGAACCCAGGAGTAGGAGGCACACACAAAACAAGGGAGTGGTAATCACCCTATCTCGGTGCTGATAGGATTTGACTTTTGAACGTAATTTCTTGCGGCTCTTTTTTTGCAATAAGCTGCAAGCATGAAGGGCAACGATAAACACGCAAAATGCCTGCTTTTTTTTTAGTTATTTGTTAAAGTGAAATTCCAGATCCGTTAGCGTTGCAATCAAGAACAGAAGGATCGGCATTGTTTTACAGGCAAGCATAAGTTTATAAGTTTATGGTCACGCACACAAATCTTAGGGTAACGTTTGGACTGTGGGATTTAAGAGAAAGGATAGAAAAAATAAAATAGATAAACAACTAAAAAAATAAATAGTTAGGATATAATATTACATTTTATAGTATGGTAGTTCAATCCCTATATCTAAAAATGCCCGACTTGAAGACGAGGGAAAAGAATATTAATTTCCTCCTGAAATCTGGGAAATCAATAAAATAACCGCGATGGATCCCAATTACGGTTTGCCTCGTCCTCAAATTGGCTTTATAGTATGGTAGTTCAATCCCTATATCTAAAAATGCCCGACTTTATCTCCGGACAAGACAACCGACTATACTATAATCCAGAATCATCAATAGATAGATTTTGAATCTATTTTTATAAAAAACTTATTTAAAGATTAAAATGTTACTATTATTTTCTATAAACCTAGTTAAACTTAAATAAATTTAAAACATACATAGTTACTATAGCAACACTTTATTTTAAGACCGAGAGAGTACATAGTGTCTCCAACTGATCCTCCGTGCCTTGGTTCACATCAAGCAACTCCTATTACAAGTCTGCTTCCTATCTCCAACACTAGGTAAGGTGTACAACACGATTCGCCATCAATCAGACTATGCATCCTTTCCTCCTTGCACGGTTCATCTTCGATGTCCCATTATGAAAATTAATTCTCTCTCTTTCTCGTCTTCACTGTGTTTTCTTTTATTTATTTATAACGACATCCTTCCGTAACATTGCGGACTTATAGACTAAGGGCCTATTTTGATCTATTAGCATTAAAAATTAGCTAGCTAATAATTAATATCTACTATTTTTTTAGCTAGCTAATTTTTAGTTGGGTTAGTTTGGATTCACATGCTAATAGTTGCTATGGTTAGATCGTGAGTTGAAGGCACATATAAAATATATAAAATATTAGCATGTATAAACCTGCTAATAAAACTAATGCTAAAATTAGCAAATTATTAGTAGGTATGTTTGGATCCCTTATTACTAATTTTAGTTGTTAATTTTTATTGCGAATGTAACCAAACATGCCCTAAATTGAGGATGATAAATGGCTAAATCTTCTCCCGCTTGTCCAAGAAACAGACACCGGAATGACCATCTGTGTTCAGATGGCACTGAGAAGGCAGGGGAAAAAAAGGTACTAGCTTCAAATCTAGGACTAGAACAGACACAAAACAAAGGATCGTAATCTGAAGGACTAGTCACTCCCATTTGCAACATCATATATGATAATCTCATCTCAGTGCTAGTAGGTTTTAATCATAGACTAGTTTAACTAATACTGTATCAGAAGATTTACAGGTGAGTATTTCTAAATAAGCTTCAAGCATATATAATGAGCTAAACAAATAGAAACACCATATATATATATAGGCCTGCTTTCTGTCTCCGACAGTAGAATGTGCCACAATTACAGCCCTATTCGCTTCAGCCGGCTTGTCAACTGTTCCAATAGTGTTTTTCTCTGTTTCGACTTATCAGCCGGTTTATAAGTCTTGCTGAACAGAAAGCTTGAGCTTAGAAGTTCAGTCAAGACCCAGGGGCAGCTTGCCTCGAGATGTTTGTAACCTTCTGTTGCTGCAACAGCCTGGAAATTCTCCAGGCTAGCCGAGATGAAATCCATGCACCTGGATTTAAGCTTTGAGCACCCGTGCTGTTCAGCCAGAGCCAATATGGTCGCAACTGTATCCACGCCAATGTTGATCCACATCTTCTCGACACAGATCCTCTTGAGCCTCTCCAGTCCATACCGATCTGCAGCTTCAAAAAGATGTTGCGCAATCACTGTCACCTCCTTCCCATTCAACTGGTCCAGCTCGGGCACCATGTCAGTGTAGATGAACTGGAGCATGGCCCTAAACACCTCTACCTCCATGTCATCGATCTCAACACACGATGAGGCCTTCTCCTTCATGTTCCCAAAGAGCTCAGCCATGAAAACAGGTGACCTTGCAGCAAGCACACACCTGTGCGCGGCGATACACTCACCAGCAATGAGAAACGTGATGTCAGCCCCTACCTGGCTCAGCAGCAGTTCACCAAATTGCTTGTGCAGGTCAGAGGATGGAATGCTGGGCGAGGCGTAAGCTGGCATCACGGTGATTGCACAATGCACAATAATGCAGCCATCTTTCAGATATCGACATGACGATTCCCACAGCTCCTTCCTCCTGATAAGAAAGATATCCTGGGACTTGTTTTCATAGAACATGGAGGACGTGGTTTTCTCCAGAGAATCGGCCGGTGACCTTGAATCCACCAGAAGGCAGTTAACAATGCTGCCACCTCACCCGCTCCATTTCTGATCAATCTAACACGGGACAGGATCCAGTCATCACCGCTGTAAGGGTGCCTCGGGTCTGTCATCTTTTCATGGAATTCAATCTTCCATATATATCTACCGACGATGCATACCATCGACATGGTTGGATTCTCCTTGGTCTCCATGACCGCTATCTTGAAGCGATGCACGTAGCGCAGTCTCCATGATGGAAGGGTGGAAGCGCTGAACACACTGGGTTGTCCTCATGGGGTGGTTCCTGCAGAAGTGTTGGACTCATGCATGATCAGAATACTGAGTATAGCATTTGGCAAAATTACAATGCAAACATATTTTCTTTCAAAAAAAAAACAATGCAAACATATTAAAAGGGCAGATAATACCATAGGATCAATAAATTATTTCAGAATTTACAAAAAAATAATTACAATATAAACAGTTGAAATACAAAATTTACAACACATTGGTGCAGTTGCTCCCTCATGCTAGTTTGATAGTGTCACCTGATGGGTGCTGGTATTCTGCTTAGGTGCAGTTCTCTCCTAGTTTGACATTGGATGTGCTTTGTTACATTACTTTTTTTATTTTGGTGGCTAGTTGTGCCCCGTGTCATTTTTTCTTTTTGAATAGTAAATGGATGGGGAGAGAGTCCCCCACCTGACATTTCATTTCATTGATCGGCTCTTGAGCCTTAGTCTGAAAAAGTTACAGAGTTTCAGGCTTAGGATGGAGCAGACATAATGCTGCCTGAATAAACATGTGATAGAAATCTAATCTTTAGTTTACATTGCGTTGACAAGATGGAGCACCAGGTTGCTGCACTGTGCCTGTCGTTAGGTTCGAGCCTCGCTCCCCAAATGTATGCTTCGGATTTGCATGCTGAAAGTGCCCCACGTAGTGTCATTGGCTCCTTTCAGATAGTTATGGTATTGTGCCATTTCCAGAGAAGAATGAAGGAGCCAAAGTGTTTCTAATGGATGATATTTGGGCAACAGACCTCTTTGAGCATCTTGATTGGCAGTTTGCTTGAGCTGTGATGCCTACTGTGCTCCAGGACCTTTGTGCATTGGTGTGGCCGAAGATGATATGTGCAGTGTCTTCAGGCCCGGCGTTGCATATTTCACAGGAGTTGGTTTCCACTATTCTTTTCTTCACCAAGTTATCCTTGCACTGAATTCTACTCTGAGATAGTAACCATCCAAAGAACTTTACACGTGGAGGTGCCTTGTTCTTCCAAATGAATTTGCCCAAGCATTTGGTGTTGTGCCACCCAATTTAAGCGCTTTGTATACAGTTGCTGTGTCAAGGTCTCCATGAGGCTTGATCATTGTGCCTTGCCTTGTGTCTTGTTCATCAGACATTCGGACATCACTGAGTGTGTGTTCAAGTGTGGTAGTTAGGGGCTGAGTTCACTTATTTTATATCCCTGTCCAGTTGTATAGGTTATCCCGTTCCCTTCGTTTCTTCTATAAATTTTGTGACAAAGCTTTTGCCACCCTTTTAGGAAAAAAACAATAATCTATTCACTGATCTTTCATTTCTCAGCTGACAAATTACATTGGAATCTCTTTTTCTCTCAGATCTATTACTTAACTAATTTATTGCAAACTAGTTGATCATTAACATAATTTCTGTCCAAGTTAGGGATTGTTTGGCCAAATCCACACCAATTCACATGGTTGAGAGGGACAAGGGGTGGAAAAGTAGTACCAACAATTTTATCTCAATCCCTTCTAGGCTTGTTTGGATGTAATCATATTCATCTCTATCTATTTGTATGTATTGGGGTCGACCAATAGAAAATTAACTCATCATAATCAACTCAAACACATGTGAATCAAGATGAATTCGAGTGCATCCAAACAAGCCCCTATGTGGATTGGGGTGGATTAAATTGCAACCTAACAAGCCCTTACAATGTTCAATTGCCATGAATTGCCAAGCTAGTGGATTGATTTGCAATTTCTGGCCCCCTAATTTGAGGGTTGACGCAAATTCTATGACCAGGTATAACAAATCACACCGTTAGATTGAAATCAATCTCATGCACATAATTTAGGCCTCAAGAAATCCATACATCTACGTAGCTTCGAAAACCTTGAATCTAAAAAGCTCAAATGTAAATCAAGAACATGTATATGAATCTTTTACTAATAGTTTAGACAAAAAACACTTTAATTTAGTATACAAACTGCAGATTTAACCTAGATCTAACCAAGATCTCAAGAGTTGAAGCTAGGCTAAACATGCCCTTAAAAGACTGTAAATCCGTCAAATCGTCAGATCAGGAGGCGATAGGACTAGATCAAGTGATCACCTCACGTCAACGTAAAGGCGGCAGGTCCGCTGGATGGCGCCGGTGCCGGTGTCGGCGCCGCGCAGACCCAGTGACTATTGCAGGACCGCCCTGCGCGCCTAACCGACTGCTGGCCACTGAGCGGTTCAGCGCCGCCGCGCAACCAGCTGTCCACCCTTGTCAAATGGCGCCGTCGCCTGCGTGAGCTTTGCCCTTCCCGTTAAGAGTAGAGGGTGGCAGAAGGGTAACTGGGGAGGACTAAGCAGAGGGAAGGGAAGCCGACGGACGATCGCCGAGCAGAGGAACTGACCATGCAGCTGGGTTATTGCACTAGTGCAGTGCAGTGCAGTGCAGGGTCCATCTTTTTCCTATTTACTTCCTCCTTTCTCTTTTTAATTAATGTCGTGTTAGCTTAATCCTAAATCAACTATTTCTAATTTTGATATCAAATTAAAAAAGTTGTAGATGTTAACAACATTAGATTTTATGTTTTTGGATTTACTATAACAAATACTTTTGTATTCCATTAAAAAAGACAAATAAGAGTTTATGGACCGGCTTGACACACCTCAATAAGCTTAGAGACGATAAACACTGTTAAAAAAAAGAGGTACATGAACCCAGTCATCTGGTTTCATGTATTTTCCCATCTAAAGAACAAAAAAATGACCAAAATAGAAAAAAGGGCAAAACCAAGAACTAAGATGATTGAGAACAAATGACGATTGAACCACACAAGATGGGGGAAAAAAAAACACAACTGAAAGAAAAAAGGAGCAAAACCACCCAAGCTACCATTCCGACTAAAGGCCAACTAAGATTGTTGTATATCTTCCTTGCACAGAGATGGCACTTGTCGCACAGAGATGGCACTTGTCTTGGCTACAACTCCTGTTGGAATGTTCTTCTATTTCTTTTTTCCATGGTGTGTAGAGTTCAATATACATTCTTAGTGAAAGTTTTATCCATGTTTAATATTGTTGAAATATAAGTAAATTATCCATCTCTTTCTATCAGTTTAAACTTTTGAGTTAAACTGGTCGGTACATGCAATTTATAATAAATAGCAGGCCATGAAAGCAGATGTTTATTCACTATTACTCTCTCTCTTGTTGGCACTACTAGAGGTTCAATATTATTTGTGCCTTTCAGCCATGGCCACGAGAAGGTCAGACATGACCGACGGGCAGCTGGCCAAGAGATGCGCGTAGCCCTCAGTTTTAACGACCGCTCAGAGATTCGCTGGGGTAGCGACAATGAACTTGATGCATCTAGCCTTGAGCTCCGAACACCCATGCTGCTCTGCCAGAGCCAATGCCGTGGACACCGTGTCCACGCTAATGTCGGCGCACATCTTCTCTTCGCAGATGGTCTTGAGCCTCTCCATCCCGTACCGATCTGCCGCGGCGAGCAGGTGCTGCGCCATCATCATCCTGGCGTCCCCCTCTAGCTCCGGCGGCGCCGTGTCGGTGTACACGAACTGCATCAGCGCCCTGAAGACCTCCGGCGCCATGTCCTCTATCTCGACGCGCCGCGACGCCTTCTCCTTCATGTCCCCAAACAGCTCGGCCATGAACACCGGCGACCGCGCGGCGAGCACGCACTTGTGTGCCGCGATGGGCTCGCCGGAGACGAGGAACGTGACGTCCGTCCCCTTCTGGCTCCTCCACAGCTCGCCGAATTGCCTGTGAAGGTCCGAGGGAGGCGCCGGCGCCGCGGCGCTGGTCGTCGTCGGCGCAAGGCTCGCCGCCGCCTGATCTTGACGCGTCGGTCTATTGTCTAGCAGGACGGTGATCACGCACTCCACGAGGATGGAGTCGTCCTTGAGGTAGCTGGAGCAGGTCACCAGCTTATTCCTTGTCGCGACGAAGAAATCCTCCGAATGTCCTTTACAAAACTTGGCGCTGACGGCCGCCGGCACCGGGGAAAAGGGCTCGAGATGCCCGGTTGGGTCTACCAGGCGGCAGGCAAACGACGCCACCACTTCTCTGGCGACGCTGTCCAGGGTGATGCGGAACATGATCCAGTACTCGTTGGAGTGGAACGCGGTCGGGTGGTAGTTGATCACCCAGTCGTACCCTCCCACGCTCGTCCGCGTCGACGCGATGCTGCCGGACTTCTGCTTGGTCGCCGTGAAGGCGTCGATCTTGAACAGCTGCACGGATCGCTCAGAGTCCGTGAGGTTTATGCAGCAGGCGGCGTAGTTCTGCATGCTGGAGGAATAGGATGGGGGATCGGAGGAGCAAGGCGCGGGCAGGGCTGTGACGCTGTGTACGGCCAATTACAAGAAGTCGAGAACGGCGGCGGCGGCGGCGGCGGCGGCGTTGTTTCTACAGCGAGGATTGCGGAAGGCGTCGCGCAAACTCACAGGAACCAACCGTGCGTCCAGCACTTATATGCGCACGATCAGAATCTATCGGATTTCGCTGTCGTACTCCGAAATTACTGCGCGAGCTAAATCAGAAATCGTCAAATCAATCACATCCACGACTCTCCAATTCCGTTTCCGAGAAAGACGGCAACAGCAATCAATCGCCAAATCCTTCCCTGCATATGAGCATATCCCTCGTCGTCCACGGAGACGATCGTCCACCCGGCGGCGGCTCCTCCTTCCTCACGAGGGCTAGCTTAGGGACGACGGCCCACAAAGAGAAGAAGTGCCCACCTCGAAGGAGTCGTTGTCCTGCTCGAACGTCGGCACCGCCGCCGCGCCACCCACCGGAGGTGCTCCATAACCGGAGATGCGCTGAAACGCATTTAATTTCCTACTCTCCGCCGTCCGCCGGCGGTGGCCCGTTAAGCCTCTGAAGCGAAGCGAAGGGAAAACAATCTTTTTTTTTTTTTTTTTTTTTAGTCAGAAAGGGCGGGCAAAGTTTTGAGCAAGCAACATGATCGATAATGAATAAATGGTTCTTGCAAAACTATCTGTCAGGGTTCAGAGCAAGTTTATGCTGTTGATATGATCGATTTGCTCCTATAGTGTAGCTATAATGTCACTAGATTCTGGGTTTGATTACTGTTGTTCAAATATGAATCTGAAAGGTTCTATTCTTCTCTTGCTTTCTGACTGACTGACAGACACATGTTTTTTTTTTTTTTTTTTTTTTTTTTGGTTTGCTTCCGAAGAAACTGTTCGCACCTGTGCTGTTATTATTTGGCTTGACATCATTCAATCGTATTGGCATGCGCTACTGTACTAGCTAGTAGCATGAGCTGGTGATTGGATAACTTTGTTGAAATGTAGAAGGGTTAATAAAGAGCTACCAATTAGCATTCTAATGAGGTAGTCTTGCTTTTGAGAAGATCAAGTTGGGGAACAGATTTACAGATTTCTAGATTCTAGATTGGAAATACATAGCAGAACCACTATCAACACTTTCACCAATTCGATGCAACGCTTACAGTTAGTAAACTAAACTAACTCTAGATTTGATTAACTCGGAGTTTGATTGTATTAACTTGACATAATGTAAATTCTAATGTTCTCACAACTAGTATGGATGATGGATGATATATACATATGCCTTGACTATAGTTGAAAACACGTGAACTGAGGTGTCCATAAAAGTGTCAATGTGCCATTGTTGTGTCGACCGCCATTTGGTCACACCAGATTACCACAGCGGATCATGCTGGATCATGCTATGCTTAGTACTACATGCCAATGGTCATTAATTCTCTTCTCCATAGCATTAGGATAGTTAGTTCTTACCACTTCCCTCTAGAAACTAACCATAAAATCATGAGCTGGGATAACCTCTTTCAAAGAACAGAGCCTTTCAAGCAATCCACCCTTCCTCAATGGGAAGAAATATAAACTTCAACACGGAAATTCAGAGAGCAGATACAATACAACTATAGACTACATAATCCAGGGACTATTCAGATACAATACAACTATAGACTACATAATCCAGGGACTATTCATCACCAGTGTGCTTTGGTTTTTTTTTTTTTTTTTATGAAAGCGTGCTTCAGTGAAACCTTGCACCTGTAATCTTCTGGAGGTCATTCAGAACCATTCCATGCACAGCTCTCAGGAGGTCATTCAGAACCAATGGGGAGCTCGCCATGAGATGCTTGTAACCCTCTGTCGCCATGACGGCATCAAGGTTTGCTGCGATGAACTCAACACACCTAGCCTTGAGCCTGGGGCAACCGTGCTGCTCTGCCAGCGCCAGAGTCGTCGCTGCTGTCTCCACTTTGGTGCCACTGTAGAGCTTGTCCTCGCACATTGATTTGAGCCTGTCGAGTCCATACCTGTCCGCAGCAGCAAGCAGATGCTGAGCAATGATAGCGCCGTCCTCCTGCAGCTCAAGCTCGGGCACCATGTCGGTGTAGATGAAGCGAAGCATGGTTCCGAATACGGCTGCCTCCATGTCCATAATCTCCACCTCCTCGGACTGGGAGCACGTCTCCTTCATGGGGCCAAAGAACTGGGCCATGAAAACTGGGGACCTTGATGCGAGTACGGCCTTGTGCGCTGCGAAGGACTGTCCAGACACTACCAGGACAACGTCGGATCCTGTTGCCTTGCTCAAGAGCTCACCGAGATCATGATGCAAGGAATGCAAGCCCGACAATGGTGGAATTGGGGGCAGAACATTACTTTTTGCTGTGTCAGGCTCAGGTGGTGGTCGTTCAATGATCACATTGATGGTACATTCGACGGTGAATGAATCGTCCTCGATGACCCCGGACGTCTCCATATCATGCCTTTTCCGGAGCTGAATCCATCCGGAGCTCTCCTTCGCCCGCTTGAACGCGTAAGACATCTGACCTTCCACTCTGTTCCCGGCTTCATCTTTTACGTACGCACGCTGGCGCTGCTGACCGTCGTAGAAAATGTACAGCAGCCGGCATCTGAACGCCGCCTTCACGTCGTTCCGGCGCGGCGCGCCGAGGAGGACGAGCCGGAACGCTATCCAGTTGTAGCCGTTCACGTAGAGGCTCGGGGTGTATTGGACCTCCCACTCGTACCCGTCCACCGCCAGCCGCTTGGACAGGAGCGAGTCCGTACTCGCCATGGATTTGGTGGCCGAGTAGCCGTTGATCTTCAAACGGTGCACGGCGCATGCGGTGTCGGTGAGGTTCGATTTCAAGGAGGTCGCCATGGGTTGATGGACTGCTGGTGCTGCACGGCGAGGGCATCACATATCAACGGGAGATTCCGAGTGAGAACTGAAGCTCGCAAAAGCAGCTAAGAGGGCTTACTCCAATTCCGAGAGTCGAGTGAGCAGTGAGCACAAAGTAGCGGTGAAATTGAATCAGAAAATGTGCCAAGTCCAAGTCGGCAATTTGATCTGAAAAAGTCTCGACTGTATCCGTTGCAATAAGTGCGACACTGAAAAAATGTGCCGATTTCGTCGGAAAAAACAAAGGGTACACAGTTGACAGAACTTAAGAAGCTGGGGTTTGAGGTTACCTCCACCCTCTGCGATGGCCGCGAGACGGAACCGGCTGTGAGATCGGCGGATGGCGGGCGGCCTTACCGTCGCCGGAGCAGGTGGGGCGCGCGCGACTCCCTCGATCTGGTCGGAGACCTTGGGTCGTCAACTCGTCAATGGGGAAAGCAAGGATCGGGGAAAGGATTGTCTAAAGACTAAACAAGAGCGTCTTTTTTATTTTCACACGTGGGTCCCAGCCATTTTCGAGAGAAAAGATAAAAAGTCTGATTAGGTTGTCAGTATTTGGTCTGCATCAACGCTTTTCTCTTACGAAAAATAAGTCATTTTATCGTATCGATCAGCTTATAATCTAGCTGATCACTGTTAGAATAAACCCGTCGTTTCATCCGCAACCGTTACAGGCATCCGATTCCATGCGAACACGCACTGCCGTATCTATCCGCACTCACCGTTCTCTATTTTTATTTTCTATACACTTTGGTCATCAAGATTTTCTCCTCTATACTCAATTTTTCTACACCTATCCATCCTTTATATTATCTTCTATCCATTGTGGAACTCACTTATCACTTTATCTAAATATATTCATGTAATATCTTCTTTTGAATGATTTATTGAAACAAATTTAATGATGCAATCATAATTTAATTTGGTTTTTTAGTTTATGAGTTATAATATTTTTTGTTTCTTGAAATAAGTGGAGCCTGCCACTGCTGCATGCGCATGGGGAACAATGGCTCACTCGCTCATTCCTGCGTCGCTGGTGCTGGTGGGGCCACCGGCATTAGCGCAATCCGCTAGATAGAGCGGTAGGAATAGCGGATGGAGGGAGGAGCGAAGTGGATACAGGATCCCGGTGCACCTTTTGGTCCAGTATATTGGCTGATATGGATGTTTACCGGATAAGGATGGAGTACTCGATACGGACAGTCTAAGACTATCCGCACTCATTATCCTCTATTTCGATCCTCTATACATTCTGGTCTTCAAGGTTCTGTTCTCTATACATGTTTCTTCCGCACCAATCATCCTCTATATCTCATACTCTATACCAACTATAAATAGCGGCCTCACTTGTCATCTTCTATAATTTTTGTTTAAATATATTCATGTGAAATCTTGTTTTGAAGGATTTATTAAAACAAATTTAATAGTGCAATCAGAATTTAATTTGGTTCTTTAGTTTGTAAGTTGTTTTATCTTATCGATCAGCTTATAATCTAACTGATCACTGTTAGAATAAGCCCATCGTTTCATCCGCAACCGTTACAAGCATCTGTTTCCATGTAAACGAACACGCCCTGTTGCCCTAAGTAGGTACTCTCTGTCGTACTAGTATGGCGTTTCATCATTTTCTATCCAAGCAACTGGTATTAGTCCTACTGGACGGGTAGCTTCGAGCAAGGTTAATAGTTACAACTGACCACTATAGTTGTAAGGTTTCTTTAGTCTTCTCTCAACAAACACCCATATAGTAGCTAGATTTTCACTATTAATATATGATCCATTTATCTCTCTCAAAAAGTTCTTTGGAGCTGGTGATTGGATAACTTTGTTGAAATGTAGAAGGGTTAATAAAGAGTTACCAATTAACATTCTAATGAGGTGGTCTTGCTTTTGAGAAGATCAAGCTGGGGAACAGCTTTACAGATTTCTGGATTCTAGCTAGGTTAGAAATGCATAGCAGAACCACTATCAACACTTTCACCAATTTGATGCAATGCTTACAGTTAGTAAACTAAACTAACTCTAGATTTGATTAACTCTGAATTTGATTGGATGAACTTGACATTATGTAAATTCTAATGTTCTCACAGCTAGTATGGATGATGGATGCTATATACATATGCCTTGGCTATAGTTGAAAACACATGTGAACTGAGGTGTCCATAAAAGTGTCATTGTTGTCTGTCAGCCACCATTTGACCACACCAGATTACCACACCAGATCATGCTGGATCATGCCATGTTTAGTACTACATGCAAATGGTCATTAATTCTCTTCTCCATAGCATTAGGATAGTTAGGTCTTACCACTTTCCTCTAGAAACTACCCATAAAACTATGAGCTGGGACAACCTCTTTCAAAGGAACAGAGCCTTCCAGCAATCCACTCTTCCTCAATGGGAAGAAATATAAACTTCAACACGGAAATTCAGAGAGCAGATACAATACAACTATAGACTACATAATCCAGGGACTATTCATCACCAGCGTGCTACAGTTATCTTTTTTATGATATGAAAGTGCGCTTCAGGGATAACTTCCACCTGTAACCCTTGGGAGGTCATTCAGAACCATTCCACGCACAGCTCTCAGGAGGTCATTCAGAACCAATGGGGAGCTCGTCATGAGATGCTTGTAACCCTCTGTCGCCATGACGGCATCAAGGTTTGCAGCGATGAACTTAACACACCTGGCCTTGAGCTTCGGGCAACCATGCTGCTCTGCCAGCGCCAGAGACGTCGCTGCTGTCTCCACTCTGGTGCCATCGCAGAGCTTGTCCTCACACATCGATTTGAGCCTGTCGAGTCCATACCTGTCAGCAGCCGCAAGCAGATGCTGCGCGACGATGGCACCGTCCTCCTGCCGCTCAAGCTCGGGCACCATGTCAGTGTAGATGAAGTGAAGCATGGCTCCGAATACGGCTGCCTCCATGTCCATGATCTCCACCCTCTCCGAGCGTGTCTCCTTCATGGGGCCAAAGAACTGGGCCATGAAAACCGGGGACCTTGACGCAAGTATGGCCTTGTGCGCTGCGAAGGTCTCTCCGGACACCACCAGCACGACGTCGGACCCCGTTGCCTTCCTCAAGAGCTCACCGAGATCATGGTGCAAGGAATGCAAGCCTGACAATGGCGGAATTGGGGGCCGGACGACATTAGTCGTCTTTGCTGTGCCAGGCTCCGGTAATTCGGTGACCACGGTGATGGTGCATTCTGCAGTGAAAGAGTTGTTCTCGATGACGGCCCGTGCCGCCTCCACATCACTCCTTTTGCGGAGCGGAATCCATCCGGAGCTCTCCTTGGCCCGCTTGAACGCGTGAGACATCTGGCCTTCCACGTTCCCGGCTGCATCCCTGACGCACGCACCGCGTTCAAGACCATAGTAGGAGTTGTTGGAAGCATACACAAGCCGGCATCTGAAGGCTGCCTTCACATCGTTCCGGCGCGGCGCGCTGAGGAGGACGAGCCTGAACGCTATCCAGGAGCAGCCGTCGACGACGAGGCTCGGGGTGTAGTGGACCTCCCACTCGTACCCACCCACGGCCAGCCGCTTCGATGGGAGCGAGTCCGTCCTCGCCATGGATTTGGTGGCCGAGTAGCCGTTGATCTTGAACAGGTGCACGACGCATGCGGCGTCGGTGAGGTTCGAGAAGGAGGACCCCATGGATGGCGTGATGGACTACTGAAGCTGCACGAGCGAGGGCATCAGAAATCAACGGGAGATTCCGAGACTGAACTGAAGCTCGCAAAAACAGCTCAGAGGGGCTTACTTCGATTCCGACAGTGGCGAGTGAGCACTGAGCAGTGAACAGTAAGCACAAAGTAGCGGAGAAATGTATCCAGCAGAAAGAAAGTAAGCCAAGTCGATCTGAAAAATTCTCGAGTGGATCCGTTTCAACAAGTGCGACATTAGAAAGAAGTCTCCATTGATTGATCTACAATGCTTCGATTTCGTCTGAAAAACAGAACAGTTGACAGAACTTATGAAGAACCTGGGGTTTGAGCTCATTACCTCCGCACTCTGTGATGTCGGCGAGACGGAACCAGCTGTGAGAATGGCGGATGGCGGGCGGCCTCGCTGTCACCGGCGCAGGCGGGGCGCGCGCGAGACTCGCCTCGATCTGGTCGGAGACCTTGGGTCGTCAACTCGTCAATGGGCGGAAGGAACGCAGGTGAAATGGGGAAAGCGAGCGAAACTGGGAAAAGACCTCCGTGCTGAGAAGAGTGTATTTTTCTGCACGTGGGTCCCAGCAATCTGTCTAGCAATCCGTATTTCCAACAATATATATCGTGGTGTTTAATACGGAGTATATTTATGTGTAAATGTCTGTACTATATTTTTTTTATAATTTTTTGACTAAAAACTAGAGAAATTTGAATCAAGACAAAGCTAATTTTTTTTTTACAGCTAGCATGTTGGTCACCGCTAATAGGGCAGTTAGCCAGTTTGTTTGTAGTATTTAATTCTTTATTTAAATATATCATTTTCGTATATCTTTATTTATTTGTTTGTTTGTTTATAATTGTTTTCTCTCAATATGCATTTACTCTATCTATTGGCATGACGGACTTAGAGCTATCTTTCTTATTATATCTTCATTAAAAAAAATCTAGAAAGCTAATTTTTGTTTTCCGTTTTTTCTGTGTCTTTTTTGTTTGATGATTTTCTTCTTATCTATCTGATTTTCCATCATTCTCTTGTTCTATTTTCTCTTTTTCTCATAATAAATATAATATACTTTCTTTGATAAATATAATATATGACCTTTGAGTCTTTGACTTCTTTCTCAGTCTTAAGGAATAAAAATTTTGACCCTAAAGTTGTTAATGCATTTTTACTGAACAAACTATTTTAATATAACATAGTTCATCCTATGGTCCATCTAAAGTTTTTGTTGTCCAATCCAATATAAATAATTGTGTCTCCAAATTATATGCATGTAGTGTAATCCTTGATGAGGCCTATCATGTGAGGCTCTATCTCTTACTATCTAAACCTGAGCCAAGCTCAGGCCAACGGCGATAGCCACGTCACGGGCCGTTCCGGCCGTCCGTCGGGCGGCCGGACGGCCCAGATCGCGCCTTCCCGGACATTTTGCAAAAAAAAAAATCCTCCAAGTTTATACGAATCAACCCGCAGTCCACCTCCCTCTCTCATGAATTTTTGCAAAAAAATCCTCGAACTCATCGGAAATCAACCCGCCCGTCCGGCCGCTTCTCCCCTCCCGTTTCGTGGGCCTCGGCCTGCCTCGCCCGCTTCGGCGTTGGGCGAATTGGGCCCGATGGCCTTTTCCATTTTCCAAATGGATTTATTATTTACCTAAACCGGTGAAAATATTTTAAAAATCATAACAAATTAAATAAAAATCAGAAAAATACCAAACCAAGTTTGTTGAGCTCTACACAACTAGAACTACACTCTGGATATATAATATCATATATTTTATTTTGTAATTTTATTTGTATAAAAATAAATCTATTGTAACAAGTAGCCATATCATTATATTAAAATTACACATGGAATGCTCCTCTCTCTTAATAATTACACATGGAATGCTCCTCTCTCTTAATAAAAAGTATAATAGTTATATTTCAACACCTAGGATAATATATTATATCCTTAAATTTTAAAGAAAAATAGGAAAACAACAAATAATAAATATAAAAAAAGAGAAAACAGATTAAAAATCTTTGCATCTAAATAGTATACAATCAAACTAAACAATACGAATAAGTGATACAGATCGTTGCTCACCACGTGTTATATGGTGGACTAAACAACTGGTCCACTACACGAGGTCTTGCGGCAAAGCCGCAGCTTTTTTTCTAGTATTTACTGTTCCAACAAATACAACCTGCTTTCGGCTACATTAGCTACGGATAGTATGACAAAAAGAAAATCCGTCATGATTGTATTGTAAATTTGATACAATCTTTAGGATACAATTATATTACTTGTTATATGTTATTATTATCAACATTAGTTTATATCATGAATGCCATAGTTATCAAAAGGTAAAATATACTCCCTCCATACTCGTAAAATATGTCATTTTAGACAAGATTTAGGTCAAATATTAGATATATAAATCATAAATAACTTTTAAATTGTTAAGTTTAAAAATATGAAAACTATATGAATAAATTTGTGTTGAAAAAATACTTTCATAAAAATATTCATACTCCCTCCGTATAGCAAAAGGAAGTGGTTTTGAACAAGATTTGGGTCAAACATTGGAAACATAAATCATAAATAACTTTTAAGTTGTTGAGTTTGAAAATATGAAAATCATATAAATAACAGTTTTGTCTTGAAAATATTTTTATAAAAGTATAAATATATCACTTTGTAATGAGTATTTTTTTAAAATATAAAATCAAAGTTATACTTTAAAGACCGTGTCACTGTCTAAAATGACTTCTAAATCCTATCTGGAGGGAGTATATAACTTTTTTGATAAATATTTGTATACAAATAAGTAGTCAAAGTTATGTTTTGAAGACCGTGGCGCTGTCTAAAACGATATGTATGAGTATAGAGGGAGTACCTTTACAAAATTATAAAAGAAGGATAAAAATAGGATATATATGTGTGAATGGTTTTATCTTATTGCAACATACGAGCATGCTTGCTAGTAAAACACTAAAATAATCAAAATACAAGGAAAACATAACGAGTCCCATTATTTCACGATCCATATATGTTGTACTAAGCCCTTATTTAATTTGAGGCAGCAATGCACGCAACATATATAGACACGCAGTCACGGCGCACAGAAAAGACAACTGAAGTGGAGCGACAAGTAAAGGATAATAGTCATGGCTTCAGTTCTTTCTCCCGTGCACAGCCATGAGGAGGTCATCCATAACCCACGGGCAGCTCGCCGTGAGATGCTTGTAGCCCTCGGTCGCCATGACGGCTTCAAGGCTCGCAGCGATGAGCTCGACGCACTTAGCCTTGAGATGGTAACAGCCGTGCTGCTCTGCCAACGCCAGAGTGCTCGCCGCCGTGTCGACGCCGACACCGTCGTCCCTGTCCTCGCAAACCAGCTTGAGCCTGTCGATCCCGTACCTGTCCGCCGCCGCAAGAAGGTGCTGCGCCGTGTGCATGGCGCTCGCGCCCGGCTCCGGCACATGCCGGTCCAGGTCCGGAACCGAGTCGGTGTAGATGAACCGGAGCATGGCTCCGAGTACCGCCGCCTCCATGTCCTTGATCTCGACGCGCGACGAGCGCTTCTCCTTCATGTGGCCGAAGAACTCGGCCGTGAAGACCGGGGACCGTGAGGCGAGTATGGCCTTGTGCGCCGCGAAGGACTCGCCGGCGGCGACGAGCGTCACGTCGGCTCCCGTCCCCTTCTGCAGGAGCTCGCCGAGGTGGCGGTGCAAGCCGGAGGACGGGACCAGATCGTCTGCTGGGCGATGATGGGTGGTTGGATTTTTGTCGAGTTCTTTGAGTACTGAGAGAGTACACTCCACGATGAATGCATCGTCTTTGAGATAGCCTGATGTTTCTAGGTGACTTGTGTATACGAGGACACCTCCATAACAACAATCTCCTGAACGCTTGAACTGATGTGTGACGGAATACCCTCGAGATGGCTTCAGCTTCCCGCTCGGATCTATGAACCGATAACAAAAACGTCGCCTTGACATTACTATCCATGGGCACCTCATCACCACGGAAGTAGAGATTAAGGGCAATGGCGTAATAGCTAGAGTACGACTTTCTTGGAAGCACATGAACCTCCCACTTATAGCCGCCGACGTTCCATACCTTCGATCTGAGAACCTCGCCGTCGGACATGGCAGATGTCAAAGAAAATCCTTGGATCTTGATCTGCTTCGACGAACGAACGACCTCGGTAAGAGTTTCCATGGTTTGGAGGCGAGCTGGGATTGTGAGAGCGGTGGAGAAGCGACACTGAGTCGTTTCGCTTCCGTGTGGAGATGATGAAATAGCACAGTGCGATTTATAGCAGGGCTGTGTGCCTCTCGGCCGGCGGTTGAGGTTCTGATGAGGTGAAACCGGTGACTGTTCGGCTGATGAAGCGTGCCGATTGCTGACGGTCAGATTATTTGAACTTAAATGAACCTACTGTTGTCGTTTGACCTTTCACGTTCCTTGTTCAACACGGCGTTTTGTTTCTTTGCCATTCAAAATGGCAGTGCTACACTTGACAAACATCGCGCTACAGGCACGTTGGCCATGGCTGAGGCAAACAGACGAACAGCGAGCGTGGTCTGAACTCCCCATACAAGTGAGTACGGAAGTTCGAAGCTTCTTCAAGGCCTCCACCTACACCATCCTTGGGAACGGCCACTCCACATACTTTTGGACCGACCGATGGATCCACGGGAGGGCTCTCGGGGACTTGGCGCCTTCACTTCCAACCATGGTCTCGGCTAGGCATCGCCGGGAGACCACGGTGGCCAGCGGACTGCACAACCGCGCTGAAAGCCCTAGTTTGGTTTTGGCTAATTGATGAAACCTAGGACTAACCCTATTGCTAAGTGTGTAGCATTAGAGAAAGGGGAGGTCCAAGCCAAGTGGTGGAAAGGTGATCAAGATGGTGGAGATGACCACGAGTGATCAAGTACCACACTTGGAGATGAGGAGCAAGATGGAATGCTAGAGGCAAAGGTATATATTAGGGCATTTCCATTTTGCCGGCCATAGGCGAGTAGAGAAGTTGATGGCCGGGTTTAGAATTGATAACCGTACTATTAAGAGGGGCAATGTCGCGCAATATCGGTTATCTAAGTGCCACTAGGTGAGCAATGACTTTGCATATGCATTAGGGACCTAGTGTGCTTGCTAACTCTTGCAAAATTCATTTGAAAATGCTAACACACGTGCACAAGTGGTGAGACACTTTGGTGTTGGCACATGAGAGCAAGAGGTGATGGTGTTTGGGTGTGGAACCCTCCCGCCGAGCTCGCGAGGCGGGACTCGGAAGTTTTCGGACGAAATGGGGTCACTCTGGTGGTGGTGGCCGGACGCTGTCTGGTAGGGACCGGACGCGTCCGGTCAAATCTTTGGTGTCCGGCGTTTTCGGGGAGTCACCGGACGCCGCTCGACCGGACGCTCCGGTGCCGCGTCTGGTCGACCTGCTGAGCTAGGGTTTATTCTGACCGGACTCTGGGCGCGTCCGGTCAGGGTGGCTCGGACGCGTCCGGTCGAGATTTTCACATTTTGGACCTCTCTGAGTTGTGACCGGACTCGCTGAGCTGAGCGTCCGGTCGTGTCGTCGGACGCGTCCGGTCATTGCTGACATCGCGCGGGCAGGTGCTGGCCGTTGGGCGCGAAGTGTAGAATTCAAACGGCTAGTACACGTGGCCCTTAATGTTGGACCGGATATTTGGACCGGACGCGTCCGGTCGTAGGCGTTCGGGCGTCCGGTCAAGTCTGTGATGAGCTGGTTTTGAGGGTAACGGCTAGGTGTCTTTGTGGGCGCCTATATAAAATGTTTGGCCGGCTTTGGGGGGGGTCTCTTGGCACTTTGACACTCTTGACATCCCCTAGAGCTAAGCAAACCTTCTCCCACACTTTGCACTCACTTTGATTGATCTAGAGAGTGATTGGGAGAGCTTCTAGTGCATTTGCCTTGTGATTGAGCATCTAGTGGCACTAGTGAGCGTTCTTCTTTGTGATTGAGCTTATTACTCTTGGTGATTGCCGTCACCTAGACGGTTGGAGCAGCGAACCGGAGTTGAGCAAGCTTGAAGGTTGTTCTTGGCCACTCCGAAGGTGATTGTGAGGGGTTTTGATCCTTCCCCGCGGGAGATCGCGAAAGGAATCCTTAGTGGAATCTCGTGTCATTGAGTTACCCTCACTTTGTGTGAGTTCTTGTGGCGCCCGGTGAGGGCTTGGCTTGTGAGGCCAATTAGCCACCGAACTACCGAGTGTGTGGTCGACACAACGGGGAGTAGCGTGCCGGCAAGCACGTGAACCTCGGGATAAATCTTGTGTCCCTCGGTGTTCTTGTGTGGCTTGATCCTTTCGAGATCAACTTGGATTTCTCTATTGGATCATCTCTTCGGGTTTCATTGAATTGACAAGACGGTGATTGGTCATCTTCCCGAAGGCTCGGTTTGCACACTTGGTTCCTCTCTCACATTACATTTGTGCAAAGTAGTGTATTAGGTTGTGTAGCTTAGTTGTTTTGCTAAGGACCATACTCTTAGTGTGCCTAGTGTATTAGGATTGGCTTGCAACCCCCACTAGGCTAGCGCAACACTCGCTTCGCCATTTATTATACTAACCGGTTTGTTTAGTGCTTTGTAGATTTTTAATTAGGCTATTCACCCCCCCTCTAGCCATTTAGGACCTTTCAAGTGGTATCGGAGCCGAGGTCACCGTTGATTAAGGTTTAACAACCTACGGTGTGAAAATGGCTCAAGTCAACCATATCAATCATGTGGGGAAGCCGCCGCACTTCGATGGCACCGGTTATGATCATTGGAAGCGCAAGATGTGTGCATACTTGAAATCACTCAACCGGAAGGTTTGGGAGGTTGTTGACAAGGACTTTGCCGTGATTGATCCCGCCGATCCAACTCCAAGAGAAGAAGAGAAGCTCCAATTCAATGACATTGCAATCAACACATTCTATGAAGCCTTGGAGTCAAAGGTGTTTGAGCAAATCAAGGATTTGGAGAGGGCTCATGATGTGTGGACAAGGTTGGAAGAAACATATGAGGGCACACAAGCCGTGAAGAGTGCCAAGCTATACATTCTCAAGGACAAGCTCTCTAGCTTCAAGATGCAAGATGATGAGAGTGTCTTGGGAGATGTATCACCGCCTCCAAGTGATTGTCAATGACTTGAAGAGTTTGGGCGAGAAGGTGGAGAATGCGGACTTCTCTCACAAGTTCCTAAGATGTCTACCATCAAGATTTGAAGTCTTGGTCACAATGCTAGTGAGAGAAGGGTTGGACACCAAGACCCCTAACCAAGTACTAGGTGAGGTGATCACAAATGACACCTACCGTGTGGAACGGGAAGGGGCTCCCAAAAGGATGAGAAGAAGGACAAAGAAAAGAAGAAGAAAGACAAGGAAGTGGTTGCATTCAAGGCTACTTCATCAAGAGGCAAGAAGAAGCATGAATCAAGTGATGAAGCTAGCATAAGCTCAAGTGAGGTGGATGACGAAGCAATGGCTCTTCTTGTGCGCAAATTTGGCAAGTTCATGAAGAAGAAGGGCTATGGTGCAAGAAAGAGAAGAGATGCTATCAAGACCAAGAGATGCTTTCGGTGCAAGAGCAAAGATCACTTCATTGCCGATTGTCCTCTTTCTAGTGATGATGATAGCGATGAGGATGACAAGAAGAAGAAGAAGAACAAGAAAGAAAGGAAGGACAAGAAGGAAAAGAAGGAGAAGAAGCTTGAGTTCAAGAAGAAGAAGAAGGGGCAATCTTATTGTGTCACATGGGATAGTGATGCCTCAAGTGATAGTGATGATGAGAGTGAAGATGACAAGAAGTCAAGGAAGAAGGCATTTGCTAGTCTTGCCATCCCCAACAAGCCTTCACTCTTCGACTCTCCATCGACATGCTTAATGGCCAAGCCATCCAAGGTACAATCCGATGATGAGAGTGATAGTGAGAGTGATGATGATGAGGAGTACTCAAAGGAGGACCTCATGAGCATGCTACGAGATGCTCACTCTTACATTGAGGAAAAGAGGAAGGAGTGCAAAGAGTTGCGCAAGAGCAAGAAAGCTCTTGAGCAATCCTTTGATGAGCTCAATGCTACTCATGAGAGGCTAATGGAAGCCCATGAGAAGCTTGAGAAGGCTCACACCAAGCTTGAAAAGGCTCACTCCTCCCTCCTTGATCATGCTAAGATTGAGGATGTCGTAGACACATGCAACATAGGAGTTACTTGTGATATTCTTGATGAATCATTCTATACTCCTATTGTTGTTGGTCCCGCTTAACCCCTCTTGTAGCTCAAGCAATGCCACATCTACTATTAGTGATGGTTTCACTTGTGATGCCTCACTCATGGTGGAGAATGAGACTCTCAAGAGAGAGGTGAATGAGCTCACTCATGCCCTAAGGCAAGGCCTATGGTGGAGATGCCCGCTTGCTAAAGTGCTTGGGTAGCCAAAGGTTCTCTCTTAACAAAGAGGGATTGGGCTATACCCCCAAGAATGGCAAGGCGGCCTTTGTCACTCACAAGACTAGTTTTGTGAAGGGCAATGGTCTTTTTGCTCTAGTTGCAAGCAAGTGGGGCATATAGAGCAATATTGCAAGAACAAGAAGAATGCTAACATATCCTCTATTTGTTATGATTCTTGTTATTTGCTTACCAAGGGTGCTAATGGTGTGAAGGCTAAGTTCATTGGTGCTCCCATTGTTGGCCCAAAGAAGAAGGCAATTTGGGTGCCCAAAAGCTTAGTGACTAACCTTGGAGGACCCAAAAAGGTTTGGGTACCTAAAAAGAATTGATTTGCTTTTATAGGTCAATTACAAAGCCGGAGGGAGGCATTGGGTGCTTGATAGTGGGTGCACTCAACATATGACCAGGGGATTCTAGAATGTTCAAATCAATCTCATCAAGTGGCAATGGTGTTGATAGTATCACGTTCGGTGACAATGGCAAAGGCAAGGTCAAAGGCTTGGGAAAGATTGCAATAACAAATGATATGTCTATCTCAAATGTGTTGCTAGTGGAATCACTCAACTTCAATCTCTTGTCCGTGGCTCAATTGTGTGATCTTGGATTCAAATGCATATTTGGTGTTGATGATGTTGAGATAGTGAGTGTTGATGGAAGCAATTTGATTTTCAAAGGCTTTAGATATGAGAATCTCTATCTTGTGGACTTCAATGCTAGTGAAGCTCAATTGACAACATGTTTGATCTCTAAATCAAGCATGGGTTGGCTATGGCATAGAAGGCTAGGACATGTTGGCATGAAGCAACTCAACCGGCTAATCAAGCATGATCTAGTTAGAGGGTTGAAGGATGTGGAGTTTGGGAAAGACAAGCTATGTAGTTCATGTCAAATGGGCAAACAAGTTGGCAACACTCATCCCAACAAGAGCATGATGAGCACAAGCAAGGCATTTGAGTTGTTGCATATGGATCTATTTGGCCCTACCAAGTATGAGAGCATTGGTGGAAACAAATATGGATTTGTGATAGTGGATGACTTCACAAGATACACTTGGGTGTTCTTTCTTGCCGACAAGAGCGAAGTGTTTGATACATTCAAGACATTTGTCAAAAGAAGTCAAAATGAGTTTGAAACATCAATCAAGAAAGTAAGAAGTGACAATGGTAGTGAGTTCAAGAATACAAGAATTGAAGAGCTATGTGATGATTTTGGGATCAAGCATCAATTCTCGGCCAAGTACACTCCTCAATCCAATGGGCTAGTTGAAAGGAAGAATAGAACCTTGATTGACATGGCAAGATCAATGTTGAGTGAATACAATGTGGATCATTCATTTTGGGCGAAGCAATCAATACCGCCAACTATTGCTCAAATAGGCTCTATTGTCATAGGCTATTGGAGAAGACACCATATGAGTTGTTGAATGGAAGAAAGCCCAACATTACATACTTTAGAGTGTTTGGATGCAAATGCTACATTCTCAAGAAGGGAACTCGAGTGAGCAAATTTGAGAAGAAGTGTGATGAAGGATTCCTACTCGGTTACTCCACTACAAGCAAAGCATATAGAGTTTGGAATCTCACTCATGGCATAGTTGAGGAAGTACATGATGTTGAATTTGATGAAACCAAAGGCTCTCAAGATGAAGAAGAAAAACCTTGATGATGTGACAGGTACTCAATTGATTCAAGCCATGAAGGAAATGGATGTTGGGGACATTAGGCCAACTCAAGTGGTGGATGTTGAAGATGACAAAGATCAAGTGATCACATCTCCAAATATGCAAGCTAGTAGTTCTCAAGTCCAAACTCAAGCTAGTGGTTCTCAATTGCTAGATCAAGTGGCTAGTACATCATCTCAACCAAGTGATCAACCTAGTTCAAGTGCTCAACCTCATGTTCTCCAACCAACTCATATTGCAAGGGATCATCCTCTTGATCAAGTGGTTGGTGACATTAGAAGTGGTGTGCAAACAAGATCAAGATTGGCATCATTTTGTGAACACTATTCATTTGTCTCATCCATAGAACCAAAGAAGATTGATGAAGCTTTGATGGATTGTGATTGGGTCAATGCCATGCATGAAGAGCTCAACAACTTTGAAAGAAATCAAGTTTGGGAACTAGTTGAGCGTCCAAAGAATTACAATGTCATTGGTACCAAGTGGGTATTCTGGAACAAGCAAGATCAAGATGGCATAGTTGTGAGAAACAAAGCAAGATTGGTAGCACAAGGATATACCCAAGTGGAGGGTCTTGACTTTGGAGAAACATATGCACCGGTAGCAAGATTGGAGGCAATTAGAATCTTATTAGCCTATGCTTGTGCCCACAACATCAAGCTATATCAAATGGATGTGAAAAGTGCTTTCTTGAATGGATTCATTAATGAACTAGTGTATGTTGAGCAACCCCCGGGATTTGAAGATGTCAAGAAGCCCAACCATGTCTACAAGTTGAAGAAGGCTCTCTATGGCTTGAAGCAAGCTCCAAGGGCATGGTATGAGAGATTGAGAGATTTCTTGCTCTCTAAAGGGTTCAAGATGGGGAAGGTTGATAACACTCTCTTCACCAAGAAGATTGGAATTGACTTGTTTGTGTTGCAAATCTATGTGGATGATATCATTTTTGGATCAACCAACCAAGAATTTTGTGAAGAGTTTGGAAACATGATGGCAAAGGAATTTGAGATGTCAATGATTGGAGAGCTTAGCTATTTCCTTGGTCTATAAATCAAGCAATTGAAGAAAGGCACATTTGTGAGTCAAAGCAAATACATCAAGGACATGTTGAAGAAATTTGGAATGGAGGAAGCCAAGTCAATTGGGACACCAATGGGAACAAATGGTCATCTTGACTTGGATGCAAGTGGCGACATGGTAGATCAAAAGTTGTATCGGTCAATGATTGGAAGCCTACTCTATGTGACCGCTTCTAGGCCGGATGTCATGTTTAGTGTGTGCATGTGTGCAAGGTTTCAAGCTTCACCAAGAGAAAGTCACTTGAAGGCAACCAAAAGGATATTGAGATATCTTAAGCACACACCTAATGTTGGATTGTGGTATCCCAAGGGGTCAAACTTTGAGTTGATTGGATATTCGGACTCCGACTATGCGGGATGCAAGGTGGATAGAAAGAGCACTAGTGGAACATGCCAATTGCTAGGAAGGTCACTTGTCTCATGGTCATCCAAGAAACAAAATAGTGTTGCACTCTCTACCGCCGAAGCCGAATACATTAGTGCGGGGAGTTGTTGTGCTCAATTGCTATGGATGAAGGCCACTTTGAAGGATTTTGGAATCAAATTTGGACAAGTGCCTTTGCTATGTGACAATGAAAGTGCCGTGAAGATCACCACCAATCCGGTTCAACATTCAAGAACAAAGCACATTGACATAAGGCATCACTTCATTAGAGATCACCAAGCAAAAGGGGACATTTCTATTGAGAGTGTTGGCACCGATGATCAACTTGCCGATATCTTTACCAAGCCACTTGATGAGAAGAGATTTTGCACATTGAGAAATGAATTGAACATTCTTGACTTCTCCAACATGAGATGAATGCACCCCCATTATATGACATGCCTCTCCTTCGACTAAAGCAAAGGTGAAATTGATTGGCATATTGCATTCATTCTTGCTAAGGACTTGCTTAGAACATATAGATATGATCTAGTAACATCTCTTGTCGAATTAGGCGCATTCATGAAAACAAAATGATTTTGAGTCCATATTATGCCACTATTGCTTCTATGTCGTACATGATCTAGTGGCTAAATATGACTTGTTCATGAGAATGTGAACCTAGTGTTTGATCTAGTTAAATGAGCAAGAAAGGATTTAGTTCAACATTGACAAGATAACCATTGAAAGATGTGTGAAGAAGCTTGTCATTGGTTCAAACCGAACTAAATTACTTATGCAAGTGTGCTAGGTTGAACCACAAGTGAAGGAAGTTTGTGGAAACAAGTGATCCTCAACTTTAAGTGATCATCTCTCTACCCCATGCTCCCACCATGATTTCAAGTCCATACCAAGCATGATCATAACTCTTTATGGTCATTGATGACAAAGGGGGAGAGATTAGAGCAAAGATATGCATCAAGGGGGAGAGAGAATGAAGGTTGAAGAATGGAGATGGATCAAAAATTTTGAAGCATACAAGTAGGGGGAGCAAGCTCATGAACATGATTGATTGCATTTGGTTGTGCACATTCATATGGTTGCTTGCATTGCACTTAGACTCATATATCTCATAAGTGGTATCTCTCTTGCTTGTGTGGTGCTTGCCAGTATAGAACTTGATTGATGAATTGACTACTAGCATGTATAGGCTCTAGCTAGTTGTAGAGTGGTTTTTCCAAGAGGTATCTAGAAATCGTGCTTATAATGTTGATCTCACGTGGTTTCTAGTCTTTTGTTCTATCTAGCTAGGTAATTGGTGCTAAGGATGGTTTATGATGTGCACTCCGATGGTATCACGCTTCAAAGGTCCATTCTATACATCTTAGCATCAATTTGGTAGAAATGACTCTCCCAAAACTTTTTTTTCTATCATGTGTGCAAAGCTTCAAAATCCAAACTCTTAGCACACATGTAGGGGGAGCCATAGCTACCAAATGTGTTTTACATAACTTGTCTAATTCTCTTCACAAGCTCAAATTGCTTGGACAAGTGGTGTAAAGCCAAATATATACTCATTTTCATATCTTTGTGAAGGTTGTCATCAATTACCAAAAAGGGGGAGATTGAAAGCCCTAGTTTGGTTTTGGCTAATTGATGAAACCTAGGACTAACCCTATTGCTAAGTGTGTAGCATTAGAGAAAGGGGAGGTCCAAGCCAAGTGGTGGAAAGGTGATCAAGATGGTGGAGATGACCACGAGTGAACAAGTACCACACTTGGAGATGAGGAGCAAGATGGAATGCTAGAGGCAAAGGTATATATTAGGGCATTTCCATTTTGCCGGCCATAGGCGAGTAGAGAAGTTGATGGCCGGGTTTAGGATTGATAACCGTACTATTAAGAGGGGCAATGTCGCGCAATATCGGTTATCTAAGTGCCACTAGGTGAGCAATGACTTTGCATATGCATTAGGGACCTAGTGTGCTTGCTAACTCTTGCAAAATTCATTTGAAAATGTTAACACACGTGCACAAGTGGTGAGACACTTTGGTGTTGGCACATGAGAGCAAGAGGTGATGGTGTTTGGGTGTGGAACCCTCCCGCCGAGCTCGCGAGGCGGGACTCGGAAGTTTTCGGACGAAATGGGGTCACTCTGTGGTGACCGGACGCTGTCTTGGTAGGGACCGGACGCCCCGGTCAAGTGCCGGTGTCCGGCGTTTTCGGGAGTCACCGGACGCCGCCGACCGGACGCTCCGGTGCCGCTGGCCTGGTCGACTCCGCCCTGGCTGAGCTAGGGTTTATTTCGACCGGACTCGGGCGCGTCCGGTCGGGGGTGGCTCGGACGCATCCGGCCGAGATTTTCACATTTTGGACCTCTTCGAAGTTGTGACCGGACTCGCTGAGCTGAGCGTCCGGTCGTGTCGTCGGACGCGTCCGGTCATTGCTGACATCGCGCGGGCAGGTGCTGGCCGTTGGGCGCGAAGTGTAGAATTCAAACGGCTAGTACACGTGGCCCTTAATGTTGGACCGGACGCTTCCGGGCCAGCGGGCGTTCAGGCGTCGTTCAAGGCGTCAAGTGAGTGAGCTGGTTTTGAGGGTAACGGCTAGGTGTCTTTGTGGGCGCCTATATAAGATGTTTGGCCGGCTTTGGGGGGGTCTCTTGGCACTTTGACACTCTTGACATCCCCTAGAGCTAAGCAAACCTTCTCCCACACTTTGCACTCACTTTGATTGATCTAGAGAGTGATTGGGAGAGCTTCTAGTGCATTTGCCTTGTGATTGAGCATCTAGTGGCACTAGTGAGCGTTCTTGCTGTGATTGAGCTTATTACTCTTGGTGATTGCCGTCACCTAGACGGTTGAAGCAGCGAACCGGAGTTGAGCAAGCTTGAAGGTTGTTCTTGGCCACTCCGAAGGTGATTGTGAGGGGTTTTGATCCTTCCCCGCGGGAGATCGTGAAAGGAATCCTTAGTGGAATCTCGTGTCATTGAGTTACCCTCACTTTGTGTGAGTTCTTGTGGCGCCCGGTGAGGGCTTGGCTTGTGAGGCCAATTAGCCACCGAACTACCGAGTGTGTGGTCGACACAACGGGGAGTAGCGTGCCGGCAAGCACGTGAACCTCGGGATAAATCTTGTGTCCCTCGGTGTTCTTGTGTGGCTTGATCCTTTCGAGATCAACTTGGATTTCTCTATTGGATCATCTCTTCGGGTTTCATTGAATTGACAAGACGGTGATTGGTCATCTTCCCGAAGGCTCGGTTTGCACACTTGGTTCCTCTCTCACATTACATTTGTGCAAAGTAGTGTATTAGGTTGTGTAGCTTAGTTGTTTTGCTAAGGACCATACTCTTAGTGTGCCTAGTGTATTAGGATTGGCTTGCAACCCCCACTAGGCTAGCGCAACACTCGCTTCGCCATTTATTATACTAACCGGTTTGTTTAGTGCTTTGTAGATTTTTAATTAGGCTATTCACCCCCCCTCTAGCCATTTAGGACCTTTCACGCGCTTGGATCTCGCAAATCCGAGGGGGTATGACAGTCCCGGCCATCTCAGAGTTCCTCAGGCTGTGGGACGCACTTCTACACATCAACCTCAGAGAGGCCGAAGACAGGCTGGTGTGGAGGTGGACCGAGAGCGGGCAATACACCTCCCGTTCGGCATACCATGCCTTGCAACTTGGGTCACTCCCCGTGCATGGATGCGAGAGAATCTGGTCCACCTGGGCGCCTTTACGAGTGAAGCTCTTCGTCTGGATCGCCCTCAGGCGTAGACACTGGACCGCCGACAAGCGCCGTCGGCATGGCCTGGATGCCCCGGACACGTGCTTCCTTTGCGACCAAGCCGAGGAAACCATCGACCACATCATTGCCGAATGCCCCTTCGCTAGGCAGGTATGGTGGAACATCCTGGCCCACCTAGGCGCCGACAGCTCACTCGTGGGGCGCAGCAACCTCATCGATTGGTGGGAGGCATGGAGATCAAGGTGGCACGGAGACAAGAGGAAGGGAGCCGACACCCTATTCGCTCTAGTCGCTTGGGAGCTCTAGAAGGAGCGGAATGCAAGACTCTTCCGCGAAAAGTCTTCACCAATCAGCCACGTCCTGTCGGTAATCAAGCACACCGCCGATCTATGGATCGACGCCGGGGCATGCAACTTAGGTCGTCTCATTTGCGAGTAGTCAGTTAAGAACTCTGTTGGGAGGGGGCGGCGAGTAACTCTAACCTGTATTCCCCACCAACGCAAATATCGTTGTACGTCTGTATAAAACCCTCTTTCTTAAATACAAAGATACGCAAGCCTTTTGCGTATTCGAGAAAAAAAATGGCAGTGCTCACTTTTACTATTCTAAATTTTAAGTTATTTTGATTTTTTTCATTTATTTTGCTATGTATTTAGACATATTATTATATCTAGATGCATAGCAAAATGGATGTATCAAAAAATCAAAAAGTGAAGTTTTTGCGTTTATTTATATGCAACGCTTTTACAGTTTATACGCTAGCTATACCGTGACCGTTGAATGCTTGGGCTAATTAGAAAACTGTAGCCCAGTAGCCTATGAGGCCCAATATGTCGTGAGCAGTGGGCTAAACCCAGGATCGAGCCTACAAACTAAAATAAAGGGTTAGAGAGAGGATAAAAGGGTTCCCCTCAAAAAAAAAAGGATAAGGGAAAATAGTTTTCTTGGCAGTGCTAACACTCAAGGATGATGGTTACTTGGAGGCAAGCCCTCAACAAGTTTTTTGTCCAGCCATCTGCTAGGCCAAGTGTTTGTGGAGATCCCTGTGTAAGGCGCTCTTCGTGTGCACAACGTTAGCCACAATCGCGGGTTCACAGTTTCCCACTAGTTCTTCTTTTGGTTTGTCGAGCACATAGCACAGGCGAATGGCGCCACCAACGTTCACTTGACCAAAGAATGAATTTTCATGGCCTGAATTTTCTTTCGTGAACGTTTTCAACAAGGACTGACATTGTGTTACTCTGCTCTACACCCAGTCACTGACACTTCGGAGATCCGAGTCTCAGCTGAAACCACTGCCAAAACGACAGGACAGATCCTGGAAGCTTTAATTTGCCACACGCCCCCTTGCAAACACTAACAATTTTGGGGGACACGTCGTCGCAAGTACAATCTAAACCCACTCCATTCAAAAGAGATGGAAGACAATAAAGCAACAGTCCCGCGACTCAGTGCCACACTGCAGCTACGTACAGCGATTGCGTATCGAGCCATCGATGTCCTTATTTTTTTTTTCATGTATTCAATTTCCATAGAAGTGTTAAACGATGTAACGATATGACCACCGATTTGAGAAGCAAGATGTTCGTATATAATTAGCACAAAAAAATAGACGACATGCCAAATCTTGACCCGGTTGAATTTGATAGAAACTTCAAATTAAAGGGGAAATGCAACCATGAACCATGACAAAAAAAAAAACATAATAGACTGATACAATTCATCATTCAGTAAAAAGCAGCAATAGTTCTACTAGATAGATAGGGTGCACCAAATCTTTTGGGACGGTGGTTTGAGGAACCATCAATTCTTCCTTCCACACGCAGCCTTCAAAAGTTCAGTTAACACCAAGGGGCAGCTGGTCACCAGATGCCTGTACCCCTCCGTCGCCACGACAGCATCGAGGATTTCAGTGGATCCAGTGATGAACTCGACGCACCTGGCCTTGAGCTGCTCGCAACCGTGCTGCTCGGCCAGAGCCAGCGTCGTCGCCGCCGTGCTGACGTCGATGGTACCCCAGAGCCTGGCCTCGCAGATCTGCTTGAGCCTGTCCAGCCCATACCTGTCAGCGGCCACAAGAAGATGCTGCGCCATGGTCACCGCCGCCGCCGCCTCTTGCTGCTTGTCGAGCTCTGGCGCCGTGTCCGTGTAGATGAAGTGAAGCATGGCCCTGAAGACGGCGGCCAACGCGAATAGGCCTGTGGTCCAATGGTAGGACTGTCCAGTGAGACGCTATCCACCAGGGATCAAATCCTGGTGCTCACACATTTCCTGGGATTTTTCCAGGATTTATCGGCGTTATGCTTTAAGTGGTAAGCGACGTTCCCGTCGACGACGAAGTCGAAGCGCCAGTGGTGACTTCAGTAATCTCCAGATCTGCCGATCCAGTCCTTCGGAGGTGCTCATAGGGGTAGAGTTTGCACGCGTGTGTTCATAGGGATGAGTGTGCGTGCGTGTTGTGAGCGTCTGCGTTGTACTACTCCATACTCATATTAGTTGACGTTTTGGACAAGGTTTGAGTTAAACATTGGGAACATAAACTAGCAATAACTTTTAAAATATTTAGTTTGAAAAGATGAAACTTATATGTATAGATTCACCTTGAAGCCTATTTTTATAAAAGTAATTTTATTTTTATTTTTCTTATATATTTTAATAAAAAATGATGGATAAAGTTAGATCTTGGAGACCGTGTCCTTGTCCAAAACGTCAACTAATATGAATATGGAGGGAGTACTGTGTAATTCTCAAAAAAAAAAAAAAAAAAAAAAAAGACGGCGGCCAACATGTCTTTGATCTGGACGCACTCGGAGCTCCTCTCGCTCATGTGACCGAAGAACTCGGCCATGAACACCGGAGACCTTTTTATGAGGAAAACAGGATTACAGGAAGGGATTTGAACCCCTAATGCAAATTTAATAAAAAGAGAACCAAGTACTAGCAAGAAGTACAAAACAAAAAAAGCAAACAGGGCAAGTCGGAGACCTTGCAGCGAGGATGTTCTTGTGCGCGGGGAACAGCTCGCCGGAGGGGAGTGCAAAGGTGATGTCGGATCCCTTCTGGCTCTTCAGGAGTTCACCCAGGTGCTGGTGCAAGTTAGAGGATGGCACTGGCACTGGCAGGGGCACATCCTTCTTGGTAGCTGGGGGGATGACTATGTCCTGTAGCTCTCTGAGCACGGTGATGGTGCATTGCACGGTCACAGAACCATCGTTCTGGAGATAACCTCCTGAGCTCGGTGATGATGCTTTTATATCACACCTTTGCACGAGTCAAAGCGGGGTCGCCGCGTCTAGTCGATAGCAGAATAGCCTCGAGAGACTTTCTTCTTTGGATGGCCCAAGATTCCCACTTGGATCCACTAGACAACAGCTCAGGGTCGCCCAAACGTTGTAGAGCAGATTGGTACGGAGGACTCCAGCTCTACCCAGGAATACGAGCTGTAGCATCACCCAACCTTGGTACGAAGGATAGCACTGGACTTCCCACTCGTACCCATCAACGTTCCATGTGGATTTGATGTAGCTCGAGCTGCCCATGCTAGCGGTGGCGCGATAGCCGTTGAGCTTGAGCAGTTGCACGGAGATGGCAGCCCCGGTGAGATCCACGCAGTTAGGTTCCTTGGTGAAGATAGGTCTCAGAGAGAGGGGTTAAAGGCAAGGCTGCGAAGGTACTATGCAAATGGCTGTTTCTACTAGGAATGAGAAGAATAGCTCTCACCTCGGCTCCGTAGCATTTATACACATTTGCGATTAAATCTGGCGACCGTTCGGGTGAAGAGACGGAGGTGAATAGAGATTGGAACTTGGAAACGAACGGGTGAACAGAGGTGATCAATCAATGCAGCACAGCAGCAGAATACAAGGTGATCAATCAATGCAGCAGAATACAATCCGTCATTGTTCAACTGTTAACCACTGCAATTAAGGGCAATGGAGCAACGGGGTTCTTCGTTGTTTTTTGCTTTTGGCATATACTCCCTCTGTCCCTGAATACTGCAACTTCTGGAATTGTCTTAAGTCAAACTTTTTAAACTTTGACCAAATTTCTAGAAAAAAATACTAAGATGTATGGTACCAAATTAGTACCATTAGATTTACCTTTCAATGTATTTTCATAATATACTCATTTTATGTCATAGATATTGATGCTTTTTTCTAGAAAGTTGGTCAAAGTTAAAAAAGTTTGACTGGCACGGATTCTAGGAGTTGCAGCTTTCAGGGACGGAGGTAGTAGTTGTTTTTAAGGCCAATGTCAATAGAAGATTAGAAGTTACGTTCATGGGCTCTTCGGCACTGTTTTTACTCCCTCCGGTCCTCTATAACTGGCGTGGGCAAGCTATTTCTAGATACCAAAAACAAAAAACAGTAACTGAATAATAGTAGTGCAGTCTGAGAAATTAATTCCAGAATAGGAGCGAGAACGAAACTGGTTCTCATCACTAGTACGTGAAAAAAGCAACTACGCACGCATGCGCATGCATCTTTTCGTTGCTGAGAACGCCTCGTTTAACCGGCTGCGTAATTAATCATCTCTGGATAATCTCAGTCCGCCACATATTCTGGCCAAAGCAAAAAACGGGCATGTGTCACATATAGAGGACCGGAGGGAGTAATATATAGCAGTATTTGAAACTGAACCATAAAACTTGTATTATGACTGACGCAGCCTAAAGGCAACATGACTATTTTTAGCAAACTGGCTCTATTTGTGTTGAGTTTGTGAGAAAGCTAAAAAAACATATTTTTGCGGCTAAGACCCTAGTTCCGTCCTCTCAGATCTCTTTGTAAGAAGCTATTTTTAGACAATTGTTTACACAACTCCATAGCAAAAGCTAAAAAAAAGCTAAAGCCGTAGACGTGCCAAACAACCATATATAGGGGCCACCCAGCATGTCTCAACACAAGTCTCAAAAGGCACTACTCAATTTGATAAGCCCAAGCACGACACGATTGTGCCACTAGGGTGTGCCGTGCTTGCACATAAAGTCGGTGATCGGCCCAGACATACTTTGTTAGGCTAGTCCGATAAATACGACACCTATAGCAGACTAGGTTAGCCCATCGACCACTAACTAAGTTACATCACCTCTGAACTTCGTACAACTTCAAGAGATCAAATGGAGGCATTTCTAGAGGTTGTCAAGTTTGGTTTCTTGTAAAAATTGGTGAAGCATAATAAAATTTATAACCTTTTCGGATCAAGTTAGATGAAAACAAAATTTATATTAAGATATCTAAAACTTAAATGACTTTTGCATTTGAATTCATTTAGTGTACATAAATTATATTTAAAATTTAAAATTTTATTTTAATTTTTCAAATGATCTGGATGGAGATACGATCTATATAAAGTTGTAGTCTAGAACAACTCTGTAGTTGGCTACTTTGTATTTGAAATCATTTACTAAACATTCAGTTTAAATTTTTAGATGTTTTGAAATTCATTTTTAATTTTTTCAAAGTATCTTGGATAGAGAAATATCCTAAACTAATGTTGTAGTACTCGAAAAGATATGAAACTTAATTTGTAGTTGACTGTGTTTTTATTTTAAATCTTTTAGGGCCCAGAAAATCTATTGTAAGATCAATAATTTTGAAATTCATATTTTGTTTTAATTTTCAAATGAACCTTAGACGGAGTAATGATCTAACCAAAGTTGCATTGGTGAAAGAGATCTAATTTTTTTATCTGTAGGAGTATTCGTTTAGGGTCTCAGATATGCATTAAACTATTTGTAAAGTGAATACAAAAGGAATCTACTTGCTACTTAATTAGTTACTAAGATGTCGTGGTATGAGAAGTAACACGTGAGTCGGCATGTGTGGTTGTGAGTTCAATAGCGTACGAAAAATTTCGTGACCTGTGACTTAGTGATCCCGTCGGGTTGACTAGTGGGACTCTGCTAGACAAAAAAAAAAAAAAAACTTTCTGTCTGGTTTAAAATTTTAGAATATCCGCCTCATTTCTAGCCCCTTTTAAAAATCTTATCCGTAGAAGTGGAAATTCCATATACCATTGACTCCATGTTTTTGCAATACAATAAGCCGCCCGGTCGCTATTGTCTCTGTGCCCCTTTGATTAGGTAATCAGAGATGGAAGCTTCAATTTATTGAGACCAATGTTTCGACGATCCTGTTTGCATGTGCCAGACTGAAGGACGAGGAAGACTTATCCTCTCTAGCTTTCCTAGCCTGTTGTAATCTTCTTGCCTTGCTTGTCCTGGCAAGCCAAATTTTCCACACTGTTTTAGGCCTATAAATTTCCAACAAAAACCAGTCCTCGTCGTGCGCATTTGTCATAAAGAAGAAGCCGAGCCTGAGATTGTAGCGTGCAATGGCAAAAATGGCCTCCATAACCATGGCAATGGGCTTGATGGCTGTGGTGCTACTAGGAACGGCTTCACTTGCCACAGCAGCATCCGGCGTCGCCACGTTCTACACTCAGTACACTCGTAAAACCTTACCAAACAACAGCCGAACATTTTTGCCAATTTATTTGACTCTATGATATCTATCCCGTCGTCAGTTTATGTAATTTTTCTCTTTTTAATTATTGGGTGCGTTTCGTTCTCTGTCTACAGCGTCGGCGTGCTACGGCAACCAGGACATGGGCAACATGGTCGCGGCGGCGAGCGACTCGTTCTGGAACAACGGCGCCGTGTGCGGCCGTTGCTACCGGGTCAAGTGCACGGGCCCTGCGTACGGCGGCTCCGGCAACCCCTGCACCGGCAACAGCGTCGTCGTCAAGATCGTGGACGAGTGCGCCAGCAGCGACGGATGCCAGAGCACCATCGACCTCTCCAAGCAGGCCTTCGCCAAGATCGCCAGCCTCGACGCCGGCGAGGTCAAGGTCACCTTCAATCCCACGTACGTGCACGGTTTCTTCTTCCCTCGTATATATTGGCATGACTCGATGTCGAATCTGTACATATTGTGTTTGATTTATTTATTTATTTTTTGCAGGGGTTGCCCATAGGCCATACGGGCGTTGCAAAACTTCGGAAGATGAGATAACATCGACGTTATAATACTACTAAGTATATGAAACAAATAAAATCCAGCATACGTGTAATGCATATATGCATGCGTTCCTGAATAAATGATGTAAAATGATTCACATGAGATCCGTCTAACATAGGCGGATCCTAAAAATGTCTGTCTGTCTCTATTAAGCAAAGAGCATGTCTCTTAAAATACTTTTTGTAGTGAATTAACCTTAAACAAATAAAGAAAACGTCTAAAGTTTCCTAAAATCAAACATAGCAAATATGGTGATAATTTAAAAATGCATACGTTCGCGAAATCAAAACGCAACCAGATGACAATACATACATATATATATAGACAGAGTCGGAGACAACAGACAAATCCTTAACTGAAATCATAATTTGAGAGAGCAGAAATGGTGCATCAAATCCTGGGACGACGATTATTGATTGATAAGGAACCATCGATCGCTCGATCCATACGGATATACCTAATCAATTCTTCTTTCCACGCGCAGACTTGAGGAGTTCAGCCAGCACCAAGGGTCAGCTGGCGGCCAGATGCGCGTACCCCTCCGTCGCCAGCACAGCGTCGAGCGTTTCAGGGGACCCAGTGACGAAGTCGACGCACTTGGCCTTGAGCAGCGAGCAGCCGTGCTGCTCGGCGAGCGCCAGCGTCGTGGCAGCGGTGGCGACGTCGACGCAGCCAGCCAGCTTGGCCTCGCAGATCACCTTGAGCCTGTCGAGCCCGTACCTGTCAGCCGCCGCAAGAAGGTGCTGGGCCATGGTCACCGCCGCCGCCGTATTCTCCGCTGCGGCTCGTCGAGCTCCGGCGGCGCCACGTCGGTGTAGACGAAGCGAAGCATGGCCTCGAACACCGCGGGCTCCACGTCCTGGACCTCCACGACCCGCGAGGCCCGCTCCTCCATGCCGCCGAAGAACTCGGCCATGAACACCGGAGACCTCGCGGCGAGGACGCTCTTGTGCGCCGGAAACCGCTCGCCACCTGGCGTGAGCAGGAACGTGACGTCGGCTCCCTTCTGGCTCTCCAAGAGCTCGCCCAGGTGCCGGTGCAGGTCCGAGGATGGCGTCGGCGGCGGCGGAGGCACCTCCTCCTCCTTGGTTTCCGGGAAGACCACCTCTGGCAGCTCCCTGAGCACGGTGACGGCGCACTCCACTGTCAAAGAATCGTTCTCGAGGTATCCCGGCGCGATCTCGTGACGCTTTTCGACGAGCAAGGCTTTGGTCTGGTCCCGGCGATGGTAGAACACGTGGCACATGGACGACTCCTCGGAGGGTTCGAGACGCCCGGTCGGATCGACTAGCCGGCCGGCGAAGTTCACCCGGACGTCGACGGTGCGTGGCTTGCTGAGGAGGATGAGCTTCAGAGTGAGCCACCTCTTGTGGTCGTGTTCCGGGTACACGCGGTGACGCGGACCTCCCACTCGTAGCCGTCGACGGTCCATGTGGACTCGATGTAGTCGGCCTGGCTCATGCTCGCCGTCGCGGAGTAGCTGTCGATCTGGAGCAGCTGCACCGAGCGCGCGGCTTCGGTGATCTTTGTGATGGCAGGTGGTCTCATGGCGAAGGCTGTTGGACGATCTTTGGGCCGAGGTCTGGGCAATGGCGGAGGAAGGGGATCGATCGCCCGGTCGCCTGCCATTTATTTATACAGGGCTCAAACTGCGGCTCTTCCGGCCGGTGGAAACTGGAGAGGCATGCACTCCTACGAATCAACGACGCTCCACCTTGCCGAATGAACTGGAGATTGATTACAAATTTGTAATCAAAATGCAGCATAAGACCATGCGTCACCACTCCCATGTTAATTACTCCTACTCACGATTTGCGAGTCAAGAAATGAACTTGTGGTCTCTGGCGTTTCCTATCCCCAAACGCTGCCGCGAGAGCTTGGAATCTGGAAAATGAGCTACTGACAACCGCTGAACATCTGCGATCGAGTTTATTTGGAGCTGCCTCTCTTCTCCCAAAAAATAAAAAATAAAAAAATTGACTGCTGTAAAAATGGGTTTTGCGACTCTTTTTAGTACTAGTTGCAACTGAAGCAGCAATCTGCTCATGTCATGAGTGTGCATACATCATGACAAGCACGAGAAATGGCAACTGATACAATTGACAAGAACAAAACCGAAACGAGTTAGGTCACCCTACCATGATTTAGATAGCAGAGTGGACTGATAGAAACGAAAATCACAAAAAAAAAAAAAAATCAAAAGAAACTTCAGTCAATTTTTTTTTGAATCTTCATGGAATTTTAACTAAATTTTGGAGAAACTAAACAAAATGGAACCAAAATCACCGGTATATCACTTTACTGGAGGTCACCAGTTGGAACTTCGATTTCTGGCCAAAATTCTGAACCTTATCTAACCACATAAAACGGCAATTGCAGATTTGAAGCAGCAAGCTAGCTGCCCATGCCATGTGTTTGTATACACATGACAAGCACAAGTGGAGAATAAGGGCAAACTGCAAATTAAGCAGCTCAAACTAAACGGGGGGAAACCAACTGCAAGCACTAGAGTTCATCATGATATAGCAGCCATATAGGTCACACAACTTAGGGAAATCATAATACGAGAAGCAAACTGACAATAGTACTAGGCAGATAGTAATATTAGTACCCAAGGACGTCAACGAAAGTCACCATCCAGCTCATCATAACTTCTTTCCACGTGCAGCCCTCAGTAGTTCAGCCAGCACCAAGGGGCAGCTTGCCACCAGATGCGCGTAGCCGTCAGTTGCCAAGACAGCATCAAGAGTCTCAGGCGACTTGGTGACGTACTCAAGACACTTGGCTTTGAGCAGCGAGCAGTGGTGCTGCTCGGCGAGAGCCAACGTCATGGCTGCCGTGGCAATTGTGATGCCACCAGAGAGCTTGCATTCACATATCAGCTTGAGCCTGTTCAGCCCATACCTGTTAAATTGTTGGAAGTTAACTATAATATCGTATACACATGGTGATGCTATTGCTACAGTACTGTAAATGCCGTCATATTGCTGCTTCCATATATATACTGAAATATATCATAATCCGTTCTGAAAGTGAAAAGAAACCTTACCTGTCAGCAGCTGCCAGTAGGTGCTGAGCCATGGTCGCCGCCGCCTCAAGCTCCTCCTCACTATCAAGCTCCGGAACCGTGTCGGTGTAGATGAAGTGAAGCATGGACCTGAACACAGCAGCTTCCATGTCTTTGATCTCCACAGAATTGGAGCTTCTCTCCTCCATGCCTCCGAAGAACTCGGCCTTGAAAACCGGGGATCTCGCAGCCAGTATGACCTTGTGGGCAGCGAAGGATTCCCCAGAGACATGAAACGTGACGTCCACTCCATCCTTGCTCTGCAAGAGCTCACCGAGGTGCTTGTGCATGTCCGAGGGTGGCAGGGGCTGGTCCTCATCTGTGGGGTTCAAGTCGCCTAGCACGGTGATTGTGCATTCCACGGTCAGTGAGTCATTCACGATGTAACCTGATTTTGGTACCTGGTGTTTCAGCATGAGGAGAAGTTCAGGGGAGCATTTGGAGCGACTGTCAAATACATGGGACACACTCCTCTCTTTGGAGGGATTGCGATGCTGGCTGGGGCATACAAGCCGGCAGCTCAGATTCACCCTCAGCTTCTCCCTCTGGGGTTCACTGACAAGGACGAGCTTCAGAGCGGCCCATTCGTCGAATTCGTCGAATCCTGGCATGACGTCCTCTAACTCGAAGAAGCGACAGTGATCAGGAAAGAAATGGACCTCCCATTCGTGGCCAGCGATGTTCCATCTGGATCTGGGTTTGATGAACTCCGTCCCCATCATGGTATCGGTGGCGCCATAGCCGTCAATCTTGAGCAGCTGCACCGAGCGCACAGCCTCAGTGACAGACAGGTTCTTGCCGTCCTGTTCCATGGTGGAGGCCTCAGCTAGCAGAGTAGAGGAGATAACAGATAAGATCCAGAAGATTCTCCCAGTCAATATGAAATGGATTCGAGCCGACCTGGTTTAACTTCAACTGGAACGATAAAAAGAAATCTCTCCGGTGATCTAAAATCTATCTAAAAACTAAAATGTGTCGAGTTCATCGGAAAAACCGAACGGTTAACCGAAGTTGAAAAAAAATCTGGGGGCTTTTGGGGTTACCTTCACGGCTTCACCCCCTCCGGCGCCGGCGAGGACTGGACTGGCGGTGTGCGGTGAGATGGACGGCCGCCCGACCTCACTAGCTCGCACAGGTCACTGTTGACTGGTGGCAAACGGCGAGGAATCCATTTGTGCCTTGTCGTCAATGGGAAAAGCAGCGGAGTGGGGAATACCAGCGTCAAAAGTATAGTGACCCACTGGGCTCCCATGCCTTTGCCAGTGGTTTCGTCTTTCGGTTCCCGAGCCTGCTGTACGTTGGAAATAGTGAGGTTCGTGCTTATCTCATCACTCTCTCCTTGTCAAAATAAGTTTTTTTTAAAAAAAATTAAAATAAGTTTTGGATTCATGTGAATGAGATTTTCTTAAGTTTGATTAGACTTATAAATATTATGAAATATTTATATTTTAGAAAATATTTTAAAAATTTAGTGATCTATCTAATACGAATTATGTACTATAAATATTATTTTATAATATACTATATGGCCAAAGTTAAAACAATTAATTCTTTAAAATTTGCAATGAAGAAAAATAGAGAATAACTTATTTTATTTCAGTGAAATTTTAATTACCCTATTTATTGGTTTTCCAACCAAAACCAAAACACACTTTTCATCTTTATCACATTACTAGGCACATCCTATCTAGAGCAAATTGTTGTGGTTTATCCATGTTGTGGCACATACACCCAGCAAAAAAAGAATATAGGTTTCTTCTCAAAGACACATGTTCTATTGCTGTGACACGTTGGTATGTATTGAGATGTGTGCATAACAAAATTTGATAGGATGCTAAAAAAAACAAAATTTGATAGTAAATTATTGACTCTTCCTTACTTTGCATGCAGCCCATTGCACTCAATATAACATATTACAAACTCTTAAGGGCAAATTTAGTTTCTATGTCAGTAGACACCACACATACAAATTATAGTTCTATTCCATTGTTTCTTAGCATGAATCCAACTTAAATTATTAACAACTATTTTATTCCGTTTCATTTCGGATTATCTCTTTCTTCATCCCATCATTCTCTTCCTCCTCTTCTCTTCAGCAAGTGTCTATGAGGCCTATGATCCCTCGGTCCAAGCCTTCTCATCTGCCATTATTCACCACTCCCGGTCCACTCCCGATCCACTTGACCTTCTCCATCATTGTCAATCGTATTGGCGCACCCAACATCTATGTGTTTACAGAGCCAAAAGACATATTACACAACAGACATAACACAACTCAACACGACCTCTGGCTAGCCATAGCATAATCAAGCATATATAAAATATGACTCAACTAAAAAAGCCTCAAACCTTTCACGGATGTGCCAATCATTCATCACACACACACATAGGCACATTTCCACCATGTGTTCATAGTTTTCGATCACAGACTCAAATTCAGCAACCGGTGCACTAAGCCTATGTACAAATTGTAGTCTCACAAGTTGTAGTCTCACAACCTTAACTTAATTAGGTGACACTATTATTTATAATGTTTAGGGGTGGCCAAGGATCCTGCACGTCCCTAACAGACTTTTTTATTTGAAATGAATCAAGTAGGAGAGACATCAATTATATTTAAAAGAGAGGAAAATCAGTCTTGGTAGTATAGCAAAGTAATGACAATGACTGCAACAACCCTTAGAGAGGGCAATCAGCAAACAACAACATGAACCTAGGTAAAAATTGAAGCCACCAAAACAACTATTGGCATATAGCCGATTGGAAAGGATTTCAACACGCACTGACACACCACACGGCGCCGCCTTGTGACTATTCTACAACATAGCTCTTGTCACCCCAAGCTCCACAAGCCACCTGCCGGTTGTCACACTGTATCATCTCCATTAGATGACTGTCACCATGCCAAAACACCTTCATCATCACTCGCGCTATCGTTACTGACGATATCCCACATTGAGCCAACCAATGAAGGACACAGATCCAATCTCAAAAAGGATTGTTCACTTTCATAATCAAGTGGGATCAAGCACTTGCACATCTTAACTAATTGATGACTAGTTTTGTCCGATTGGCCCCGGTTTTTGACTTAGCAAAATATGTGATCCAAGTATGCCTAAATTTTTCTCTACCTCGACTTAAGCCTTCTTAGAAGGTAGGAAGAAAAGATGCTAATCTCTGAGTCTTTGATGAGCAACAAACAAAGCAAACAAAATGAGCGAGAGCATCACTTGGGGAATTTAATTTATAAAAAACAACCTTCAGAAAAGAAAGTGGGACAAATGGCAAGTGATAAGCACCCGCTATGACTCGTTGCCGCACATAGGAGCATGCCCACACCTTCGTCCTTCGCTTGCATGCAGGCATGACATGGTCTCTTTAAAGAGAATGTATCTAGTGCAAACTAACTTCCTATGAAAATTTATATAAACCACGGCAAAAAAAATCGTCTAAATTCACCAAAAAAAATCACACATGTACATGATATGATGATACACAACCTTGTAAAATATCTTGTCCAAACTTCGATTTCGTTTGTGATATATGAAAATAACAAATTTCTAACAAATTACCTGGGCAGCTTTCTGGCTTAAAATTTATTATTTTCATATCTCACAAACGAAGTTGAGTTTGGTCACGATATTTGTGTGATTTTTTTTGATGAATTTAGACGACTTTTTTACCGTAGTTTGCATGGGTTTTCACAGAAAGTTAGTTTGCACTAGATACGTTTCCCTCTTTAAAAGCAACAGATCAAGTGCAAACTATGGTAAAAAGTCGTCTAAATTCACAAAAGAAAACACACATATATATATGATATGATGATACATAACCTTGTAAAATATCTTGTCCAAATTCGACTTCGTTTGTGAGATATAAAAATGACAAATTTCAAGCCTAGAAAGCTATCCAACCGATTTGTTAGAAATTTGTTATTTTTTTATATTTCGCAAACGAAGTCGAGTTTGGACAAGATATTTTACAAAAATTGTGTATCATTATATCATCTATGTGTGTGATTTTTTGATGAATTTAGACAACTTTTTTATCATGGTTTGCACATATTTTTACAGAGTGATTGATTTACACTTGATCCGTTGCCCTCTTTAAAACCAAAGCATCAGACAAAAATGTGTCATTCTTTTGTAACGTTTTGCAAAAAACCAAATATGACACTTATAAAAACCGGAGGGAGTAGAAGATAGTTTCATCTAACTTAGATCGTAACTGTAGAAATATTTTATTGCCGGATGCAGAAAAAAAAGAACTGTGATTAATAATTGTGATCAAGTTTTTGGGATTTTATTCTCAAGAACAAACTATTTCTGGAAAAATTTGTTGGAACTTTTATTTCTAAAAAATGGTTTTTAGGCTATTTTGTAATTGCAATTTAACCAGCAAGCTGCTCATGTGATGTGTCAGGCTGGATTAATTGAGAAGCAAAAAACGGCTTTGAAGCGTCAGGCTGCATGCACATGTCATGAGAAATACAGAAGGGCATCATACAACCCTTCAAGGAAATCATCATAGCATAAAGCAACTTAAACGGATCGAAGGGGGGAAATCAAATGCAATGCAAGCACTAGTTCATCATAATATGGCCGGGCATACATCTTTGGGAAATCATAACATGACGTAACTACAATTAACACTAAGATAAAGATAGGACGACGCTGGGACAGCATGCCAAATTAACACTACTAAGATAAAGACAGGACACTGCATACCAAATTAACACTACTGGGATAAAGATAGGACCCTGCTGGGACTGCATGACAAATTAACACTTCTAAGATAAAGATAGGACACTACGACTGCATGCCAAAGCTAGAATCGTCGATCCACATCTCAGACCCTCTTTCCATGCGCAGCCCTTAGAAGTTCAGACAACACCAAGGGGCAGCTCACCACCAGATGATTGTAGCCCTCGGTCGCCAGGACCGCATCAAGAGTTTCAGGCGACCTGGCAATGAAATCGACGCACTTGGCCTTGAGCAGCGAGGAATTGTGCTGCTCGGCTAGAGCCAACGTCGTCGCAACCGTGTCAATGCTGATGCCACCAGCGAGCTTGGTTTCACAGATCAGCTTAAGCCTGTCAAGCCCGTACCTGTGAAATAAATTTGTAGTGGTTACTATATACATATAGTGCAATCTGCTCGTATTTTTTTTTTACTTATAGCTCAATCGAAAATACTGATTATTTGCATCCATAATAATGAAATTTGGAATGATTAATTATATCGACATACCTGTCAGCAGCTGCGAGTAAGTGCTGAGCCATAGCCATCGCCACCTCAGGCTCCTGATCAAGCTCCGGAGCTGTGTCGGTGTAGATGAAGTGAAGCATGACCTTGAAGACATCAGCGTCCATGTCCTCAATCCTGACACTCTGGGAGCTCCTCTCATTCATGCCACCGAAGAACTCGGCCATGAAGACAGGAGACCTTGCAGCAAGAATGGTTTTGTGCGCGAGAAAACGCTCGCCAGACTCGAGCACAAACGTGACGTCGGTTCCCCTCTGGCTCTGCCAGAGCTCACCGAGGTGACGGTGCAAATCAGAGGGTGGCAGTGGCGGAGCCTCCGTAGTATTAGCTGGGATGACTATGTCAGGCAGTTCCTTTGAGCACAGTGATGGTGCACTGCACGGTTAATGAATCAATCACAAGATAACCTGATGACGGTATATCATCTCTTCTCATCAAGGTAACTGTACATCCGTGGCGACGAGGAAACACATGGGACAAACTCTTCTCATCAGAGGGATCAAGCTGATGGCTCGATATCTACAAGCCGGCAGCTTAGATTCACTTTCAACTTGTTCCTCCGGCTTTCACTAAGAAGAAAGAGCTTTACAGCTACCCAATAGTAGAAACAATCGTTGCTATTGTAGTAGTTAAGATACAAACGGACCTCCCATTCGTGGCCGTCGACGTTCCATTTGGATGTGATGTACTCAGATTCGCCCATGGCATCGGTGGCGCAATAGCCGTCGATCTTGAGCAGCTGCACCGAGCGTACTGCCTTCGTGAGGACAGTGCGGCCATGTTCCATGGTGGTGGAGGAGGAGGCCTGAAGGAGGGTGGTGGTTTGGTTCGAGAAGTGCCAAGGCAGAGTATATGACTAAGATCAATGGCAGTGCTGCCTCCTGATGCTTTGAGTGGCTACTTCAAGGGCTTCTCCCCTCCTGACTATTTATACGGCGCTGCACTTCAAACTGACGACTGCTCGGGTGAAGATCGAAGAGGCACGCACTGAGTATTCAACTTGGAACGGCGCTGCACTTAAAATTGACGGCTGCTCGGGTGAAGAGGCACGCCGAGGAATAATTACCGAATTTACCGAGGTGATCAGTCAATGCAGCAGGAATAGAAGGCCATTCGTCACCGGGGCCACCGCTCACCTATGTACAATTAATAACTTGCGC